>NW_010729087.1:3975907-4021101 GCF_000365185.1 Nelumbo nucifera
CGTGGAACCTGCATCTGACCCACTTGAAGAACCGTCTGAGCTATCCGAGCTAGACATCGAGGAGAGAAGGTGGATTCCAGGAAGGTACTCACCCGAAAAAAAGCTTGAACGAGACTACGGGAACTTGAACCAGCAAAAACCTTGAACGCGAACTGAAAGCCTGGACGCGAGCTGAAACCTGGACGCGAGCTCAAGAGGCAACGCAGAAGTGACAAAGCGACTGGGGTCCCCCACTATTTATACCCACAGTGACCGAGAAGCAACAACGCAGATCAAAGCCGATCCGACGGCCCGTAGTCGCGCTGACCGCACATCCCCTGAGACCGAGACGTGATTGGCGCACGTCTTTCTGAAACTGACATGCGCCGGTGCACGTCTTTTTGAAACTGACAGAACGCCAGCGCACGTCTCCTCACATTAAAGGCGGCAGCAACACGTTTTCAAATTTGAAAAGACGCCTGCTGTCACGTCTCCCAGCAGCGCGCTTTTTGAATTTTTGAAATAAGGAGCGCGCTGCCACGTCTGTCAGCATTTGTGGGCAGGTCGGCGCGTTTCCCGCGCTATCAGTCAACCGAGATTCGAAGTACGGGACAAACCCACTACCAGCTCGTGATCTTCCCGCGCCAGGGCAAGACCCTTAGAACGAGGAGTGGGGGGCAATTGATGAAGGAAGATTTGGCCCGATCTCGTAATCACTCAACACGTGGCAAAGGCAAACAACTCGGCACAACAGCGCACCCAAGGCCCGAGCACCGAAGGAAGGAACCAGCAGTCCGCACTCCCTACTAGGAACCCGAACTCTCTACTAGGAGCCCAAACTCCCTACAAGGAGCCCGAACTCTCCCTTAAGCCCTGAGCCTCACACAAGGCAATGACCCGAACCGGCCCGCCTCATGGCAGTTCGGGACACTCCCCTATCYGAACTCAAGACTTCACCTCGCTCACCACTCTGACACTTCGCCTCTAGGACGCCGAGCTGAACAAACGTACCATACCTGACACTGAGGAGGTCCGTATCCAAGGGCGGCGCACCTGACTGACTTGGGATCTGACGCTTGACAACCGCACTTCAACGGCCACCTGCCACCGTCATTGCCAGTCGCAGAGACAGCTCCGACAAAGAGAGCAGTGGCGATTCTATCCAGCAGAGGGGATGACACCCGAACTGGCAGGGGCCCAGAGGTAATCATACCCGACCTAACAGAAGCTTAGAAGTGAGTGCGCGAAGTGGTTATAAAAGGCTCCCTACCCCCAGGAACGAGGTATGTGAACTTTGCGCCATCTAGTTTTATCTTGCATTTGAGAGAATTCTAACTTGAGCTTCGGAGCATTCATACCGGGTTCCCTCTGGAGCTTCCTCATCTTCTCTGTTTCAGACTCCCTATAGCTTTGTTCAGAGGCAAGATCATTAACAGCTAGGACCAGCCGGATTACACACCATCAGCAATGATGATAACTGTTGCAGCGGCGGACTTCAGTTGAAGTCCTCCCTCTCTCTCTCCCTCGATCTCTCTTCTTCCCCTTCCCCTTTCTCACCTCAAAAATCAAAATATAGCCAGTGCAGCTAATTTGGAATTCTGGATTGACTTACTTATCGGATGTGCTCAGTCGTGCATCCAGCTGCCATCAAGCCAGGACAAATAAGTTGATGCTCGTAATCTCCTTGCCAGCGTTCAACTGTGCTTATTCTGATCAAGGCCTCGTCAGCTGGTGACGAGGATCAAGAATCATTTGTACGCTGAAAACAAGCAAAACAGATGATATCAGAATTCCAGTATTAGAATTTAGACATATCTAATTTAGCGACTGTTTTTTGCTTTGCTTTGTTTTTCTTTTTCTACTTCTTTACCTCTTCTTTTTTATTGTTCAAGAAATTAGGTGGTCTGGTCTCTCTTACCAGAACCCAAAAGCCAAAAAAAGAGGGCTTTGGAGGGCCCATCTCCTTCTCTTTCTTCTCTCTTCCTGGTATCCCTTGCCTTCCCCAACTCTCATTATCTGCTTCTCTGCAATCATCACAACCAAAGTATCTGGAATCTCCCTGTTCAAACCGCTGTTCATGGCAGATGTTTACAGCACCAATTTTCAGAGAAAGGCTTCACTTTTTTTAGCTCTTTTAATTAGAAAACTAGCCAATGCGGTGAGAAAGAAAGTGAGTGGCAGTAGTGTACTTTTGGTAAGGATGAATGATGTAAGCAAACACCAAATTACTGTCTCCAACCTTCTGCTGAGAGAGAGAGGGAGGGAGGACATCAACGGAAGTCCGCCGCCACTACAACAATTACCAGTGTTGCTGTTCGTGTATTGGGAAGTCGGAGAAGATGAATAGTGTTTTTCTCCCAATTAAGGATAGTATGGAGATTAAAAGATATTACAACAACTAAGGGAAGGGGATCTTCGTCTCACGGTCATAGTACAGGGAGGTTTTTGTAGCAAAACAAAGTACAGGGGGTCTTTATCACAGACCCCATAGTGAAGGGGGGTCTTTATAATTTACCCTTTTTTAATATAAGAGCAAAATAAATGCCCAGTTGCTCTTAGTGACCGAAATCTGTAATTCCCAGCAATTACCTACAATGCCGGAAAGGTGTGATACGAAAAGAATTTTGACAAAATCCCAAACCGATTATTAATCAGGACATAAGTGGGGTAATGTTAGGCTGCCTAAGGGTTGGGTCTGAATTGGGTCTAGGTATAACCAGTCCCAAACCGATTATTAATTGTGACAAAATTAGAACCATTTCGGCTAATAGTTGGGTAAAATTAGAGCCATTTCGGTTAATGGTTGGGTCTATCAGGACACAATAAACCTAGCTATACTAAAACTATCTGTTTAGGAATGGCAACGACCTGCCTCCAATTTTGAAATTAACCAAATCCCCATCCCTGATCCCCAATGGGGATGAATTCCCTGCCAGGACCCGAATCCTCGAATTTTTTTTAGATAATAGATTTTTTTTGAAAAATAAATTTATTTAAAATAAATAAAAAATTTAAATTATAAATAATGTTTTAAATATGTTTTGATATATACAATATAAAGAACATATATATATATATATATATATAATCAGGGCCGGGTGGGGCGGGGACCTCAATCCTCATTCTTGACCCCAACCTCGATCCCCCATCCCCGCCCTGCAAAACAATCCCCATCCTTGACCCCATCGGGTCGGGGAAGGGTCCCTGTCAAGGATGGGGAAATTTGCCATCCCCATATCTGTTTATTCAAATAATTATTTAAAATTTAAATTTTGATAATATAACTTTAATAACAATGATACAAAATACTAAAATTATTTTTACATTAATAAATTACATATTTTACTAGTATTATTTTGTTTATTATCTATCAAAATTATTATTTCAAACAAAAATATGATAAAAAATTATAAAAGAATTATTGTATATTTAATAATATAATCAGTTATGGGTCTGAACTGGTTTGGGACAGGCAAGAACCGGAATCAACCCAATTATTAATTGGAATAGTTGGAATTGGTTTGGTCAGTTCTGGTCCATCAGATAGATCCAACCCATTGACAACACTAGATAATGCTACTTCAACTCTATTATTCCTGAAATGCCCTCCGATTGTACACGTTTTTACAGTTAATGAAACCTTTAATTTTTTTTTTTGACATGAATGACACCTTTAATTAAGACACCTATCAAATCACCATCGGGGATAAAAGTTGTCCTCCATCCTCATTCCCCAATGAGGATAAAATTTTAAGAATATAAATACTATTTTAAATATATTTTGATATATATATATAAGCGGGATCGAGGCAGGACAAAGACTTCATTCCCCACCCCTGACCTCAACCCCGGTTGAATATCCCTTTTAATCCACGTCTCCACCCCATCCCCGCCCCACCAAAGCAATTCCCATCCCCGATCCCATCGGGTCGGGGGAGGTCGGGTATGAAAAATTGCTATCCCTATTTCCGTTTTAATATAAAACGCCTAGCAACACCAGTACACCACAGTCCTATATACTTTTGCCTGAATATGCTGAACCACTTGCGAACCGGATCCTATACGCTATAGCAGAACAAACCCAATTGTTATTAATCGAGTGTATTGGTGCAATTCAGTACAGCTCTAATTCAACCTCTAATTTAACAAAAAACTTGCTTATTGATCACCTTTGGCCAAATCAAATTCAAATTCGAATTTGGATAAATGGGTACTGTTTATAGCCCTGGGATGGATCCATATTCAATCCAATTATAAATGGATTTGGATCACCTTACCTGTATTGAATCCATACAAATGGATATTATTTGCAGCTAGAAAACCAAGTGAGATGAAATAATCATGCGGAAACACCTTCCCTGAACCATTAAGGCTGCATTTGGCATTCCTTAAAGACTTCTCTCTTTTTTTGCACTTAAAATCTGTGTTCATAGGGGCATTTTAACTTTAAAAAGGAGATAAGTCATTAAAATAAAGGATGCCAAATGCAGCCTAAAGACCCATACATTTAGCATGAGCTCGTAGTGAAATGCGGCAGGTTAACCCAAAATCCAATTTTGATCCATACCCATATTTAGTTATTTTGGATCCTTGTAAAGATTCACCTAAACTCGACTTAATCAAGTTGGGATTCAACTTCCATTAGAATAGGACCCTATAAACTTGCCTGAATTTATCAGTGGACCAAGTATAAATTTATCCTTGAGGCATTTGGATAGGATCCAAAGTTCCCAACCTACTCATGAATCCATTTTCTCCATCCAGATGCCGATTTGGATCTGGCTGGATAGCTCAACAGCCACTGAACACTATAAACCACAAAAGGTCAAGATGCAACAAGGAGGTCTTAACTTTCCAAATGTTTGAAACAATTGATAAAAGTCAATAGGTTAACATCTTTTTATGAAGCTCTGTCGCCTGCTAAACTTGCGTTCTAAATGCTTGAGAAATTAGTGTAACAAGAATACCCTTTAAAGCAAGTAGAAACTGTAGAATAACCAAGGAGGACCATTCAAACACCCTAAGACAAACTGAAAGGCTTTAATGCAACAGCTAGAGGACCTCTTTTATGAGTTCTTCTGTTAGAGACTTGGGTAGTCCCATCACACTATCTGCAGACCCTACCTGCATAGTGCCATCAAATGACTTGAGAAAACAGAAGAAACATAAAACAATGCTAAATACAACCACTATGTATCTCATCACCGATTCACAAAACTGAAGGGCTAATTACTTCTTGGATGAGTAATGACCAAAGCTCACTGGGGGGGGGGGGTGAAGCTTATCATATGCGAGCCTAGGATCATGATATCAGGAAAAATTTTTAGAGCAAGTTTTCTCTCCAACTAAATTTTGGTTGATTAGTAAGCAGGTTATACATGTGGAGTAATATTGTTCCTTAAACCAGGATAAATCTTTACTGATGGGAGAAACCCCTCTTGAGGGTCTTAAGCTTCAGTGTGTGTGTGTGTGTGTGTGTGGATGTTTGTATGTGCACACTGTCCACAAGAGATAAAGGATACCGGCAGAGAAAAGCAAAACCAACCACAGCTTCAACAAAAGGCAATGTTAATGGATGTTCAAGTATCAGGCCTCCGGCAACGTTGAGGACAAGTCCTTCCTCTATCTGAACACAACAGACTAATCAAAATTTAAAAAAAGAAAAATGCAAGAACAACAAATAACAGGAGAAAACAAGCCTTCAGAACTTTTACCAGATTATCAATGACTTCATCTGGTATGTCATGGAAATAGACCTGCACAGCATGACATGATATATTACTCCTTGAAAATCCATGTGAGACCATGATGAGGATTTTGGCAATGCTAAATAACTCTTAATAATCAACAAATTGGTCCACAGTATTGGAAAGATTTGTCGAAATCTCCCCCATTTTACTTGAGGGCATATACAAATCCATTATGTCACTGATATATTGGAGATATTTTGAATTCAATTGATAAATTAAATATCTAAGATTTAAAATTTTAAAATATTTCCAAAACTTTTTAATGTTTTGTTAAAATCAACGAAAATTTTTGATTTTTTTTTCTTGAAAGAACAAATGGGAATTCTATGATTGGATAGTTGACTTACAATTATGAATGTGACCATGATTCAATAAAAAAAGGACAAACAATTCCAAAAGAAGATTCTCAGTCTAATCAAAACATATAGTAACAAAAGAAATAGAAATCAAAATGGCAAGTGAATGGCATTCTTATAGAAGAAAAATGGCTAAAAAACTAAGAGGGAGAAATGCCATTCAACACTATAACTTCTCAGTTGCTTGCTACGTTTTTTAAGTGCAATTATACTTTTTAGCTTCTTTATGTTTTTCAAATATTGTAGCAAAAGAAGTTATATATCCCTGAATTTTCTCAATTTCGGTATGGAGAAATGTCCACCAATATTGAAATTGTGAACCATGGTCAACACTAGTTTGATGAGGAAGAGGGAGTAACTATCAAGATGGCAAGATATCAAAGCTATGAAAGAAACTAGGAAAAAATAGATCATAAATGATGTAATCATGTAATAGAAAAATAGCAGTGTGTGGTTACAAAGAAAGCAGCTATCTCTTAATTTCTTAGACAAGGTTTTGGATATTCATGAGATCATAGTTTCTTTCATCTGTAGCAGTATTATTGTTATGAGATTCACAAGATGCATATATAAATAATTAGGTCAGTGTCTACCATTTAATAGTTGTATCCCATCTAGGGCTAAAAATAAGTCGGATCAGATCGAATTCAAATCCGAATTTGATCTGATAAGAGCCAGATTTGGATACCTCTCTTGATCCTAACAAATTGGATCGGACCAGAAAAGTCAGTCTGTTTAGTTAATGGATTGAATTCAGAAATAACTCGATCTGATCTGCCATGACCGAATTCAGTCCGTTAGTTATGAAATATCATATATTATATATTATTTATAAATTATAATATGTATATTCTATATATTGTTTATACTATATCACAATTTTTTTATTAAAATACTAATCAAATCGAATATCTGATAAGATATTTGAATGCAAATTCCAATCATACTCTTGAAAATCCAAAGGATTTTTATCGGGTTTGGATTGGTCAGATTTTTTATTGGATTGGATCAGATATACCATTTACCGAATCCGACCCGATCGGCTTGCAGCCCTAATCCCATCAAGGAGATCTCTCACGCCAAACATAAACCTGATTTTATGGACTTATTTATTCATCTTATGTAACTTATTGGAAGGGTTTCAGAGTATTCTTCCAACAGTACAACAGAATTGATTAATATATTGAATAGCTATCAATCTATTAATCAATTTCATTGTAAGGTTGGAAGAATACTGTGAATATCCTCATAAAAAGTTATGTTCAATAAAAATGCACATTTTATCATAATAAAAAGTTGTAAATTTCATTAGGTTGTTACCAGAACAAAACAGTATATCTATACATTAGTTTCATAAAACAGGAAATTATCTTTTTTGTACACTCATCGATCTAAGAATACCCTAAAACAGTCACAAACGTTTTCGTTTCAAGTAACCATATATGATACATGATCTAGATAAGATGGTAAATAGAAATGAATGAGAAATTATAACCTCCGCTTTGTCCCATGCTCCTTTCCTTGTTCCAGTCTTAAGGTTGGTAACAATAACAGATCCCACTGTTGCTGCATTACCACCAGAATATCCTGCAATCCACGTGTATTACAACCATATCCAGCTAGGAATCATGACATAAAGAAGTTAAAAGGAAAAGAAAAAATCAGCAAACCTTTGATGAACCGTCGTGCTTCTTCCTTGCTGGATGGTTTTTCTCTCACTTTCCCTTCAAAGACCACCACCTACAAATCAATCAAGTAATGAATTTTACCAAAATAAAGACTCAATAAGCTTCATTTATCAACAAATCAGAATACAAGGAACATAGCATCCTAGATGATATTAATAAACAACAAATTGTGTGGTATTAGGCCATCTATGATCAAGGATACCTGGGAGGGGAAAGAAGGTCAAGCCAACCTAACATGCAGAAATCAGGCATCCATAAACTTATATGGTAATTGGTAAGTGGAATATTTGTGTTGAAATCCACATTTTTGAACATCTATAACAATGCATTGCAGGTGGAATCAACTACTCGTAAGTTCCTTCAAGGAGATCTTCTTGGTGTACCCTTTCACCGGAATCACCAGACCTATACAATACTTCAAGTAGGTAGGACAGTTTTTCTCCGTCCACTATCCAATGCCAATATATATATCAAAGATATGGAATTGCATATGCAGTTATAACTTATAACTGCAACAGATATGGGAATATCGTCTATTGAAGAAATAAAATAAAGTAAAAAGTAGACACACTAAGACATTTATAATATGCATACTATTATACTACTATGCACAATAAGTGTTGTCAGGTAGCACAAGCTTACTTGGAATTACCCATGTCAAGCTGAAAGAGGATTTTCCACATGGTTGATAAATGCTACTCTTGCCATTCATCTTATTTATAAAGCAAGATGTTTCTGATCCTCCTTATAGAACTGGAACTTTACACACCTGACTGGAACCTAAAAATATGGTGGAGCACCATAATACTAGATATAAGCTTGTGCTACTTGACAACACATTAGGTCGGCATAAGAGGCAACCTGCTTCCGCAGACCTGGCCCGAGTTCAGCTAGCAACCTGCCTAACATGCCGGATGACCTCCTCGTTCAGCGGGTTATCATCTCCAACTTCCCCGGGATCACGACGCCACGTTGGAAGAGCCGACGGACCGGAGATCTTGGACGCACTTCGTGAGCTTCACGGCAGATAGCCTATATAAAGGCATCCCCATTCACAGAAAAGGTACGTGCATGATTTAGCACTCAGGCTCTCTAGCTATCAGAAAACTCCAGTTTGCTAATTTAAGCATCGGAGTGCCCACACTGGGTAAAATAGCCTGGGTACTCTGATCTTTTCTCTCTTTCCATATAGCTCAACCAAGCGACCTACCTAGTTTGGCGTCCAAGTTGCCCTCCAGCAGGGAGCTACCAGATCACGCACCATCAAAGTGCAACACTGGCAAGACAGAATTTATCAAATTGGGTAAATAAAGAAGAAATTGGGGTGTACTTGATCAGCAGTAATTAAGAATGTTGGCTCAGCATCATTCTCTTTATGATCAAAAGTTTGGAACCTTTGAAATGATGGCATTTGCCTGAGAAGAAATTTCCATTCAACTAAGGTAAGATATCTGAATCCTTTCCTCCACTATTCCTAATTCTCACAACTACCTAGAAACAACACAGAAAACAGTCTTCCTTTCTGGACAAAATAAAAACGAAAAAGATGCTGGAAGGAACTGCAATCAAGGTTGTGAACTTCAACCAATGGTCAATAGTTTCTAATTTGCAATCTCATTTCATGAACAACCCATTTTTGTAGAATCGATCATTTTCTTTTTTGAAGGATAAAGAGAAACTTTCATTAAAGGTGCTGCAAAGCTCAATTGTAATGGGTGTTGTATTGTGACACCAAGACCTTTTGTAATTAAAGGTGTTCACAAAAATCATGGGGGTAATATCAGCATGGTTTATTTTAATCTGATTTGGTATCTGACTCTTTGAAAGCTGAGATTTTTCCTTTGCATCTAAAGTTGACATACTGCCCAGGTTCGAGAAAGTTGAAAATTTGCATGAACCAATGGCAGCACTTGTTAGGAGTAACTTGGTCCAAGAGGAAGATCAACAAAAACAGGATAAGAAATGGTCTAAGGACTTGAATCTTAACAGAAAACATAAAGCACAATGGTGGGATGTAGCTGACCTCAAAAAGTTAGGATGAAAACTGAGTTGAGTTGCAAGATGCCATCATCTAGAAGCATGATGACCCAGGATCTTGTCCCATCATATTAAAGAGACTAGATCTTTGCATCCAAACTCCATAATGAACAGCTTGTTCAAATTAATTTGAATCTTGGCTGATGTAATAGCTAATAAACTTGCTAGGGATGATGTAAGCATAAATCATCTCTATTGGTGTTCCACATTTTTGAACTAGCTTGTTTTCTTAATTGCAACTTCTGTGAGTGATAAGAAAAGGAAAAAGAGGAACAATATGGAACTTGGACTGTGTGGTAAGAGCTACAACCAAAAATTGAGACCTTCATGTCTCATTGTTCATACTCAAAGGGCAGATTGGAAGAATAAACCCATCTCTTTCCAAAAAGCAATAAAAAATATGATGTATCCTTGGTACATAGATAGCAGAAGACTACATTACATTTGGTACAAATTGTCAAAATGAAAAATAACAGCAGAGAATTGGCATATACTGTGTCAGCTGTAATTAGGAGTGTTGGTTCAGCGTCCTTCTCTTGATAACCAGCAGTTTGAAGCCTTGCTATGATAGCATCTGCCTGAGAAGAAATTTTCATTCATAAGAGACTTGAATTGGAGTCATGATGCTACAATCAGAAATTAGAGTAAGATAAACCACATAATAACCCATGCATGGAAGTGCTAATAAAGGAGAAAGAAAATGAACAAAGGATACTTTGCTAAGGTATTGAGAACTAGACTGAGACACACCAGAATCTGAAACATATGGTGGAAGTAGTAGAAATAGTCAATCCAGCATATTTAGTGAAAAAAAAAATGTTACTTTTCCTACTACTGACCAAAGAATAGTAAGCAATACTCTCAAATCCCTATGCATAAATACAATCAAATTCAAGTAAGAATCATGAGAATCCTATCCAACAGTGATAAGACACAGTCCACCCATATTACTGAAAATATCATCATCAACACTTCGTAAAAATAGAGAATTTGTACCTTTGCCTCAGCTAGAGCCATTACTAACTCCTCTGGCTTTTCCTTCCGAATTCCTTTCTCATCTATGTCTGCAGTCTAAATAATAAACTACTTTAAACTTCTGGATTCTGGAGAGATGGAAAGAAGGAATATTTTATGCAGGGATCATACCATTATTGTGAACTCATACCCCATTTCAGTTAAAATATTCCGACGAGCCAGTGACTTGGATCCCAGGATTATCTGTTTCATGGAAAATCATATAAAAAATATTTAGAAATATACATGTCTAGCATTGAATTCGCATTCAAGACTTTTGGGGTCTTGCAGATACATAAACTACAACCTGAGGATTATACTCATCTAAAACTAAATTGGTGGAGTGTCTGTATAATGCTAATCTCTGGGTTGTCCATTCCATTAATCTGTTTCACCATTGAAACCCTCCAACGTGTTTGAAAAGAAGGTCTCTTGTAAATGCCAGGAACATTTCAACCAGGATTGCCAGCAATTTGTTGATTCATGACCAGTGATCGCATTTGATGATGCCAGTTTATTATTAAGGCTCAGTTTGGAAAGAATACAATTACAAATATGTACACGTTGTACAGTATAAATACATAAAAATATAAGGTTTTGCATTTGTATTCCTTCCAAATTGAGCCTAATGAATGGAGTTTAGCTGCCTCTATTGTTATATGGAGACAAGTAGTTCAGCTAATATAGAATCTTTGGAAATTAGCAATTTTTTTTTTCTTGATAGTCAATCTTTAGAAGTTATCAACAGGTTGTGTTTGAACCCGATGTGTGAAAAATGGTAAATTGTGACAAGGAATTTTCATCCAAATGGTATGTGTACGTATCGTGCAGTTATTTGAGTAAGCTAAAATTAATTATCTACTCATTATTCCTAACCAGTAAAGCAAATTCGAAGAGAATTGATTAAACCATATGTTCTAGTATGAAAGCAGTCAACTCAAGAAGTTAGAAAAGAATTACAAGATGAATAATATAGTAATGTTATCATTTCAGCAAAACGAAAATGTTACAGCAGAAAATGCCATATAGACATTGTAATTGATATTCTGAGTTTCTTCCTTTTTTTTAACATTTGGTAGAGGCAAAATAAGATATTAAGAACAGACAGAATATAATTACGGAGTTGTTGCAAGTACGAAGGACGCTACCTTGAATGAAGCAGTACCTGTTGCCATATCTTTCTGTCTGGCTGTCTCCCTCTCTTTCTTTCCTTCTCCTGTAAGCTCTTCCGTCCGGAGCCAAAAGGAAATCGGAGAGAAACAGAAGGAACTGCTGTTTGAAGCTTGATGTTACGCAAACCCTCTTCAAGTCACAGCTGTACATACTACACCATTTACTTATCCAGAGAAACTGGAACTTGCGCCTGCCTCACCACTCACCAGGGTTTCCAGTTGACCCGGAAAGGCTGAAATCCGGACGGATAGTTCCACCCGAACCGCCTTAGCCACGTCATCTTTCATGTGGCTCAACGTTGGTTGGTGGCAGGACATTAGGACTAAAGTACTAAACACAGAACTTCCCTTTCTCCAAACTTGCTTCCCAAGCTATTTGTTGTTATTTTAAGCGGTTTTGGGAAGCAAAGCCAACGAACGAGTTTACGGTTTCTTTTGCAGTTTCGTCTCCTACGTATAGAACGAGGTAAAATCTCACGCATCATATATCATCTGAAGATGAAAAAAACAACTGTTTCGTTCTTTGTTTTTCTGTGTATTGATAGGTTTCTATGACCCTCTGAGTCCTGTTCATGGATTATCAATTCAGAGATCATATTCTTATATATGACAGGCTCTCTATTCGTTTTTAATTTTGGAGGATTTGATGTGTTTGATATTTTGAACAAGTGATTGGAATGATTTCATAATCCAAATAGATGATTTGATGTATTCCTTAGTGCTCGTTAGTTGGTTCAGTTTAGGCCCCTTTATGGAATCCACTTGGTTTCAACTCACGTTTTAAATGTTCGATAATTGGTCGCACTGAAGGATTCTTTTATCTGTATGGTTTATTCATTGTGTCTTTTGCGGAGGTATGGTTTATTCATTACCCACATGCATGGGCAGCCATTTTGTTTTTTGTCAAGGAATTCCTGCAATTAAAACATAATTTCAAACATGATAGCCTTTTGGGCAGTATCATTTTGCTTGATTCAGTCAGTAATTTTAATCCGATAGTTTCAAGTTCTAGCTTGATAAACATTCATATTTGTGCTATAAAAGAGGTAGGTCATAGATGGGAGATTGTGGGGATTCATTTTTAGATGATCCAAGCAGAAGATTACCAAATTCAGGATTTAACTCTTCTTGAGCTGTTAACAAGGAAGCATAAGAAAAAAACTCTGCATCTTTGGTGACCTTGATCATTCAAAATCTTGCTGATTTTTTTGCTGATATCCATTTATGGTGACTTGATTTTATGCATAAATGAGACATCAGTGCTCCTTTTTAATTTTTTTTCTGTGCTTCGGTGTATGCATTAGTTGTTGTTTCTCCTTGTAAATCTTTTTGCTCTCAAACAGCAAGTTAACTTTGCTATTAACAAGGAAGCATAAGAAAAAAAGCTCTGCATCTTTGGTGACCATGATCATTCAAAATCTTGCTGATACTTTATATCCATTTATGGTGACTTGATTTTATGCATAAATGAGATATCAGTGCTCCTTTTTTTTCCGTACTTCGATGTATGCATTAGTTGTTGTTTCTTAGACCATGCAAAACCTGTACCTTATGAATACATTGTAAATCTTTTTGCTCTCAAACAGCAAGTTAACTTTGCTACTTGATGTATAAGGTAATAATAAATTGCATATCAAGACCCCGCAAGGATGGATTCTCAAAGAAATCAACCCGAATCCCTGCCAACATCTTCTGCAAAACCTGCCATCACTTCATGTAGAAGGAAGAAATCAGAAGACGCCAGTTTCCTGGAAGATTTAAGAGATCATATTGATGAATTCATTCATGCCTCTATGGATGAACACAAAACTTGCTTTAAGAAGACAATTGAGAAGGTTGGTATTTGGTAAGCAGTTGGTCTTGGTCTTGTACAACAAGTAGGTAAATTTACTGTGTTTCTGATGGGAGGTATTTTGGGCTTTTCCAGATGTTTGGGATGTCAAAGATTGTTGCTGAGAGGAATTCAGAATCTGAAGGAATTGAAAGTTCTCTGCCCCTTCAAACAACAGTGGCCAAGTAAAGTATGTTGCAATCATTTGTTATATGTTGAACAGAATTACTTGCATCATGCTGGATGTTGGAAGAGAGATGAATTTTGTCTACTTTCTAGCTTTCATCAAGCTTTTATTTTCATAAATAATTGTTTGCCTGAACATATTAGGCACACATTTTAGGTAAGGATGGAATAGTGTTTCCTTTGGTAGCTAAGGTCATGAGACCCATTACTTGATAGATTTTTGTGTGTAAATTAATTAGATGATAAATATATTTTCTGTGAACAAATTCGGTGATTACTCGAGCCAGCTAAGAGAGTCTTTACTGAGAAGTGAGAAAGGGCGAAACTGATGGAGCCAAAACCAAAAGAGCCAGCAAATGAAGTGACATGTTCCTCTAATGGGGGCCATTATGGAACAGTGGAAATGAAACTAGAAATATAATCCATCAGTGCAGAATGCAATAATTGAGCCACTGAGAATCATACGGACAGGTCCACATCTGTAAAATCAGTCTCTTTGTGCTTCTTCCATCTACTTCCTCCAAATAGAAATGGGGTGGGGACTTTTTTTTTTTAAGCTCGCACCTGCTGACCGTGGTTGCAGCACTTGCGATCAGCCGAACACATCAATGATGATTGATGAACTAAAAAACGATATTGTGGTGTATTTAATTTCACTCTTGACAACCTTAGATTTTACCATTAAATCAAACAATGGTCCCAAATGCTCCCTAAGGCTGTGTTTGGTTTGAAAAAAGAGTTAGAGAAAGGTAAGGAAAGTCCATCCAAGGTTCAAAAATTCAATACGATACAGGTGTTTCGGGAACTCACCCTTTTTAATTAAAAAAAAAAAACCATTTTTTACTCCCCAAAAACCAAAATTTGAAAAAAAAAAGTATTTCTGTGTGTTTTTAAGTACCAATACACCTCTGCCAAATTGAACCATGAGTCCATCATTCTTATTCTTACCCATTACCCCTAATCCGTGTAATGACAGTATTTGATCCCAAGTCTTCGCTAGACCCAGCCAGATGACTTACCAACTGAGTTAGCCAACTGGCCTTTTTGCTTGGTAACTAGCATAAATTTGTGAAATTAAATATAAAAAATAAGAAATGTGCACATTATAAATTATAATTAGACATAAATGGAGTGGACGAGTGGTCACATTTTTTAGGGCAACTGTATTATGATTAAACAGATCCGACTTAAAATGAATTGGATTAGTGCTATCTAGGGATGCCAATGGGTCGGGTTAAATGGTAAACCCGGCTTAATAAGGTTGGGTTAAGGTCAAGTATATTTGGTTTAGGGTCGGGTTAGGGTTTTGATTCTTTGACCTGAGTTGGGTTTGGGTTTTGTCTGACCTGCCCTGCTAGATCATGATACTTGCATATATACGAAGTATTGTTGCAATTTTTTGATTTCTAACTTTATAGGCTTAAAGTTTATAATTTATTTATATGTTGTTTTTGATTTTTTTCTTTTCTTAAATAGAAAAAAAATAACACCTTAGAATCTATAAAAAAAATTTTCTTACTTAGATTAATGTATTTTATGTCTTCAAAATATCTTAAAAAAATACATTTGAAATTATACGGGTCAAATCGGGTTAGAATCAGGTTAAACCCTATCGGGTTGGGTTCAGGAATCATGTCTTTTTAGGTCAGGTTGGATCTGTTTTGGGATGGGATATGGAGAGTTGGGTTAAGGTTGAGGCAAACCTATGTTGAACCCGACCCGTGGCATCCCTAGTGCTATCAATTGGTTCTAGTCTAGGCCAGAGAAACGCCTAATTCCAGCGTGATAAGCAAATGCGCAGAACCAGTTTCTGAACAAGACCCTCCAGTGACTCACTAGTCGCTAAAGACCAAGCATAATTAATAGCTATACTGATTTAAAAAAAAAAATGACAGCTATATACAACGGGAAGATGGGCCATAATGGCCCATTACCACCAATTGCTAGCCCATGATTAGACACAATGTTATGGACACTCGGACTTTTTAGAAGTTGCAGGGCTCGACTTAGTTTTAGGAGAGAGAGAGGATAGCCATGAGGTCATGAATCATCAGACACGCTAAGGCACCTCTTTCTGTAGCTACTATCGATACAACTTTGGAAAACTAACTGATGGTTGCTCAGTTGAATTCGCATCTGTGCCTCACAGTGCAACCGACGGCATATTTCAATCTTGTATTAGGAACATCTCCCAATTACAACTAAAGGAGATGGAAGATGTTCTCAATGCATACTGAGATGTACACATGGGCACTGTGGGGTGCATTCTATGGGGTGCCAATGTGAACTTGGTAGGATCTATGGCTAGTTGCAATGGAGTTCTCTCATCAAATCCCATGGTTTGGGGATGGGCCATCCCTATGCAGGAAATTAAGGGTTTCATAAGGCAATTTCCTACTAGAATCATTCTCATAAGACATTTTTATTATATACTATAAATATAGAAAAAATCTGAAATTATTGTACTAAAATGTTGAAAAACAAAGGGAGGGAACGGGATCTGCTCCTCACACATGGGGTACCTCAAAGGTACATCCACCATGTATTGAGAACATCTCCCGTGAATAATAACTTATAAATACGGGAAATGTTCCCAATGCATGATATGATGTGCATGTGAGGTTGTGTGAGGCGCCCTGTGTGAAGAGCAGATCCCATCTCCCAAAGGAGTAGGTATTGGTAACAGTCAGTACACTTAGACTATGGAACATATTAGGATGCCATACTCTCAATTCTCAAGATTCATACACGAATTTTTCTTTCAGGAGATCCATGCATGGATGATTCAAAATCACAAGATCACCCCCCCCCCCCCAACAGCCCAAATCATAAGCATTGATAGTGTTGTAACGGTTTTTTTTCCTCCTAAAAAAGCAGTCTGCAGTTTATGATTTGATGATGTTTTTCATTTTTTCTGATGTGATAAATTGATGGAAATAAAAAAAAAAACACTTATAGTACTGTTTGAATGCTTGTTATCCATAACACATTACCATTGATGTGGGGTAAAAGAGTAATTTTAACTATATTGTTTTAGTAAAAGACAAACAAGGGACTGAGTGATATAAGGTGTCATGCAGAGAAAGAGAAAGCTCCAAAAACAGTGAATGCTGTTTGTTGCAAACAGCCAATGCCTTTCTGATTTTGGAAACGAACCCATAACTTGTCTTTCAAGATTCAAAGTCCACTTTTCAGAATCCATCATTTGATAGGTGGCATCCAGAAAAACATTTACAGATAAAATCAATATAAATCAACATGTAGAACAGCAGAAGTATATTTAGATCATTCCAATTATGTACCATTTTTATAACTCTCATCGAGTTAAATCGAAACTTTTGATTAGATACAAATACTTCTTACCAAAACATACATGTTGTATTAGAACATAAGTTTCTTTGATGGGGGTAGAGGGATATTTGCAGATCTTTAGTCCTAATAATCTTTAAAGTGGGACCGATTGAATGGTAGGTTCTGATCATCTTGGGAGGCGTTCTACGACGCGAATTGTTTTACTTGCTGCCTGATTCAAAAACATCTGGTTTGAAAATAAAATGTTTTTCAAAACAAAATCACAAAAAATGTTATTGATTATGTATATGTTTTTTGTTTTTGATTTTTTTTTTATTTTCAAAAACATGTTTTCATATGATTATTTAATATCATGTTATATAAATCATATAATTTCATTATAAATTTTGTTTTTGTTTTAAAAACCATTATTTTGATGGTTTCAAAAAGTTTTTTGAAATAAAACTAATTTGTTTTTTCTTTGAAAACAAAAACAGAATTGAAGACACATCTTTTTGTTTTTTGTTGATGTGAAGATTCCAAAAACAAATAAAAAGAAAAATATTCACGTTGTAGAAAGCCCCATCTTTGTAAAGTTATGGTGCTCAGGAGCTAAGCTTTTTATCATTCCAAAATTCTAAATGTTAAAGTTGAAAATGTAAATGCCAATCTACTTGATGTCAAATTGGTCTGAGGCATACGTGACCTTGAGGAGACATAGGTTCAAAATTGCAAAAAGGCGGGTTCACATGGCGTGCAAGTGCATCTCTTGAGTATCCTATCACGGGATCACATCAACACCTCACAGAGCACACCCCACATATACATTTCAGTGTACATTAGGAACATTTCTCATACTTGTTTTGGGAGACATACACAATACACAGTTGGTATATGCTGTGGAGCACCAATGTAAACTCTCCTATCACTACCCCACTAACCCAATGACTAGATCTAGCATACAACACCTATGCGATGGGATAACAAAAAAAAATATGAAAGCTTGTTGGAAGCATTTGTTAGCAGCGTATTTGGCTTCATCATAACCGCACCTTCATCACATTAGGGACCATTTAACAAGTAAACGGTTCAGATTCTGTTAAATTCCTTTGCGAATTTCATTTGTTTTCATGACTTTTTCTTGGCAAGAGAAAAACATGAGAATTATATTAAACTTTTAAACATAGATACATCCATACCATTTTGAGGGAATTGGAACTGATAGAAATTCAATCGTTACAAGCTTTATAAGCTAAACCATGTGCCAACTCATTTTTCTTTCTATTAATATATTTTTATACCACATTGTTCCAAAAACGATACCTTTCTCATATTTTCCACGAGACCTACTAGAAATGCTTTCTATTCCACATCAGCTGCATCACAAACCTTACAAAGGAATTCTTCTGCTGTTAGCACTTCGCAATCATTTGCTATTAGCAGTTTAACACATAAGGATGTCAGTTGGATTGGGTTTGGTCCAATCCAACCGAGTCGAATGTGAGTTCATTACAAATGGACCATGTYCAATCCAATCCAATGAATATTTTGGACCATTTTGGATAGTCCAATTAGACCATCTAATCTGTTTAAATTTGTTTTAATTTATATTGGTTCTAACTCAAACCTAGTCTATTGACACCTATATTTTTATCTTTTATCAATGAACTAGATATTGGCTCAATCTAACTCAATCCAATATAAATTCATTACGGATGGACCAGATCCAATCCAATCCAATAGATACTTTGGAGCATTAAATCTGCACTGGTCCAATTCAATATGTCTTGTTGGTCTGTCCAATCTATCTAAATTGATTTTAATTTATACGGAGTCCAATCCAAAAACAGTCCATTCACACCCTTATTAGCACATAACCATATGTTGCTTCTACTGTATTTGGCATATAAAATCTACCGTATATAAACATATATCATACCACACTATTACATCATGTTATATATGGTGAGAAGAGTTACAATGTTCAATTGTTTTCACTAGACCTCAATTAGTTGATTCGGATAAATGGCTTTATTTTCATGTAAGACCACGTTCCTAGCATCCCATATATATCACACTGATTATTAATAGTATTTTTATGATGGTTGTTTTGGATCTTTTGATTCGCTTCTCAGCCCAAACCAAACTATAAGAACAAGAGAACAAAAGATGATGAGACTTTAGTCCCATAAGGACCGGGTGGTATGCCGTAGATCTAAGCCATTGGATTAGTGAATGTTTCCTATGCACGGCTGCAGTGGCTTGTTGAGAGTAGACTTGAATTCAGTTATAATACCTTGTTTGGTGGTTTCTAATTAAGGGCAATAAAAGATAACAGTAGGGCTGTTAATAGGTCGGATTCAGCCGATAGATTTAAATAGATTGGGCCGGTTTTGGTTCCTAGAACTGATGGATCGGTTTCAGGTCTTAATATAAGGTCCCAATTGCTATCAGTTCAGAACCGGTTTTACCTAGTGCCGATATATATATATATATATATATATATATATAATAAATTATATATATAATATAATGTATAATATATAGAATATTAAACATAAATATTTATTTTTTATTTATTATAATTGGATCTGTCCGGTCAGACCTGAATGTCCCAAGAATTGATTAGTTCGGTTCCAGATCCAAAAAATTACAGACTCGATTAAGTCTAATTTTGGTTCTGGATCCTCAAAATTTCATGTCGAGTCGGTTCTGGTTCTAACTAGTTCCGGCCTACACACGACCTGTTTGACAGCACTGGATAACAGTACCACTCCCCCCTGTTCGATTATTATTTTGCACATCTGTTGCATTTGTATTGTATTTGAAGATGGGGCATTTTGTAATTTGAACTTTGGCTATTTTCAATTAAAAGGGTGCCTGGTTTATCAATAAATCCTCTACTAGGACCCACAAAGACAAACGGCAACGGAGGGCCACGCGATTACACTCTCAAAGCAAGGGAAATCAACAACAAATTAGAACATCTACCCACACAGGACTTTCTATCTGGATCTGCTTCTCTTAAAGTGCTCCTCACACCGGGAATATTTCCCTATTTTGTATTTTTATTCACAAGCAGATGTTTCTAATACATAGTTGGATAAGGGTGATGTAAGGTTAGTGTGAGGTGCACTCTATGAGGAGCAAAGCGGTTGGGTGAATTCACTAAGGTGGTATTTATTTCTATGTTTATCTCATAGTATTTTATTCATACATCATTATTTTATATCATTATTTCAAATTATTTTATCCTAAAATATAAAAAATTTGTCAATGATCAATTATAGATTATCTCACAAATCATACAATTTATATTCACAATTCAAGTTGTGTAATATGGATTAACCGCCTTAGAAGACAATCCGGATGGGATTCTCCCTATGTTCAATTCAATTGTTTCCACGGTTGTCCTTGATTCCCTGTGCCTCCTATCCGACAACATGATAGGAGAGACTCTGAAACTATATGAGTATGCATTTGGTTTTCTGTTTGCTCAGTTACTCAAGCACTCTACCCTCTCATACGATCCATTTGTCCCATGTTGGTACTATGGGATGCTAATGTAAGGTATCCCACATCGATAGAATGGGATGCTGCTGTGAGGTATATATGTGTTTGGATTCCCTCCCTCTAACAACTAGCTTTTAGAGATGAGTTCTCGTAAGGTACATAACAAATGTTATCAGAACCTACACTATGCCTCCCAATAGCAATCGTGCGGCACAGGTGGTGATGTCAGTATTGTAGTGTTCGACCGGGACTAGGTGGACTAGTGCAAAGCCGGCCTACATGGACCCCGGGACTGTCGAAGCATGGTGGGATGTTACAATCCATTTGTCCCATGTTGGTAGCATGGGATGCTAATGCAAGGTATCCCACATCGGTAGAATGGGATGTTGTTGTGGGATATATATATTCTTGGGTTCCCTCCCTCTAACGGTTAGCTTTTAGGGGTGAATTCTCCAAAGTCACATAACATAAATGTGAGGTATCCCACATTGGTAGAATGGGATGCTATTGTGGGGTATATATGTGCTTGGGTTCCCTCCCTCTAATAACTAACTCTTAGGGATGAGTTCTCCAAAGTCACATAACCAATGGTATCATCTACACTATGCCTCTAGGTGGACTAATTTAAAGCCAGCCTGCGTGGGCATCGGAACTGCAGAAGCATGATGGGATGTTACGATCTATTTGTCCCATGCTTGGGTTCCCTCCATCTAACAGCTTTTAAGGGTGAATTCTCCTAACGAAGATAACCATGCTACCAGGGACAAGTGGATGGTAACATCATCATTCTTGTCAAGAAGTATGTTTTATGATTTCGCTTCGCAGCATTCTCGTGTTGTATCTCATAGCCCCTGTACTCCCGTGAATCCGTGCAACCCCACGAGTAGCTCCAAACACCATGGTCGATCTTCGTTGTCCAGTTCAAAGGAATCTACCCTAGTCCTCGATTCGCTCACTAATTATTCAAATTAACACTACAATTAATTTATACTCAGTTTGATTGCTTCAAGTATGTAAAGATTAGAAACGTTTTCTTTTTTGTTCCTTTAACAAAAGAAATTTGTATATTTTGAGAGGGAAAAAAAGTTGGAGATAGAGGAGGTCTCCGTTCAGACTTCAGAGAATTCTCCCCAGTGGAGACTGGAGAGAGAGGACGAAGTCTAACACGAAGTCCCATCCCAAATCTCATGCCCACCCTAATTGACGAACGGAGATGATGCCAGCTTGCGATTGCGATTGCGATTTGCGAAGCTGTATCTCTTTCCCCTGCAACCTTTGATGATTCCCTGATTTTTTGCAGCATAGGTCGTACGCCGTACCAGAACTAAGTGCAGATCCCCAGGCCATTCGTTCAAGAGTTGCTGGTACTACCTTAACGTCGTACTCGTATGCACCCGCGGCTCATATGCAGCTGGGATTACGATACGACCATTCATCTTCGTGTTGTTAACCCTCTCACTACATTTTGGACCGTCGATCAGTACTATTGGCGAGTATTAAGACCAGATATCGTTTTTCTCGGTGAAGTACATTCCACTCCACCGCATAAATCTGAAATTATAGCTCCATAGCCCCTATAAACCGAGTCCGAATCTGCGCTTAATATAAGGCGCCTCACACCGACCTCACAGCGTGTTCTGCCGTACATCGGGCACATCTATAATCGTATTTATTATTCATGGGGAGACCGAAGTGAGGCGCGCTTTATGAGGAGCAGATCTCTTTGCTATAAACCGCATTCTAGCTGTGTATTTGACATCGATTCACCGTGAGATTCATCCATCTGTACGATAGGGTTAAAAATCTGGGGTGAGTTTTTTTTGTTGGATAAAAAGAGATGAGAGTTTGAAAATTAAAATCACTGGTTTGTGAAGAGGAAACATGAGAAAATCCTGCAAGTTCTTGATCGAAATGGCAAAATCGAAAATCCCATAAGAAACGCATACAGTTGTCAGTTGTCCTACCTCGTAATTTAGGATAAATGGAGTGGCTTTTGCAATGGTCTTGGCAGAAAAATTAGTAAATTACCCCGTCTCCGTCTTGTTTGCAAAGTTTTCAAAAGGGAAAAATTTCCCGCCCCTTCCACTCTCATTTGCCTCACCAGCGTAACAGCGTTGTTGTTTATTCGATCTTTCCTAATCTCTTCGGGTCTCAGATTCCGAACATGGCCTCTCTCTCTCTCTCCCTCTCTCTGCAACTCCCACGGAAGATTTCATTCGAGCTCGTTGGCTTTTTCCTCCGCAAGGCACCTGTTTCAGTTCTTCCTTCGTTTAAAGGACCAAACACGGAGCTCCTGATTAACAAGGTTTTAGATCTTCAAACCCTAAGTGAAATTTATTACTTTTTTCTTCTCTTGTAAATTACTATTGTCTATTGCTGTTATTTTCTGTGCATTCTTGTGACTCTACATTTCAATCTCAATTTTCGTTATTAGATTCTAAGGAATAACGAATACTTAATCTGTTAGACCAAATATATTAATCCATCTCTGTACTTAAGAATCCATTACAGTGGGAACAACATATGGTCTAGAAGACATAGATCTAATACTCTTACCCAGTACATTTATAGGAACAGAAGAGTAAATTTATAACAGTCAAGAGGAACAGGAGAAAATGAAGAATCACAGGTGGAGATTCTTTTTTTCAACACTGCACCTGTCTCTAAAGCAGAAACCAGAAGAGTAGTAGATCTTTATTGTAGTGGATCTGGATTCTATCTAACTAAAGCCTGAGATACTTCAGCCTGCAAGGAAGAGATGAAAATTAACCCTACCAAACGTCAAACCCTAATTTTCTATTCAACTATAAAAACAAGCACCAACATAATTGTCCAAACCATTGGGAAAATTTCTGTTAAAACTGCTGGCTAAATGCTTAGTCCGTAAATCGAAAAGAATTGCTTAATTTGAAAAGTGAGGATCAGATTCACACCCGCACAACGACACAAATTCGAAAGCGAGTAGTCTTAGTCATAGATCAAAGTTTCTTATGGAATGAGATTGGAGGCACAGGAAACGTACAGGTTAGCCGGGGCCAGCTGGATTAGATTTCATGTGAGCTTGCTTTTCGGTTAGGAACATGATAAGAACTTGGGAGAGAATGGGTAGATAGTTGTCCATTAAATGTTCTCTGGTAGAGGAGATGGATTTGAGTTTTTTGTGCCCAATGGAAAGATCGAATAGTTCGATAGAGATCGTAAAGTTTGAGTAAGACTGTAAGAGGGCATCCAGTTTTCCGGCTTTAGCACTACCTCACAAACCGCTTAGTTTGACTGTAAGGCGATGGTAGATCACGATACCAGTGGGTGAATCAAAGAAACAACCCACTTGTAATCGAAACGGATGTGGATTCTTTTAAGGATGTCATAGTTAGGATATAATGGCTGTACAGTATACATATATTGCCACCTTTAACTTGCTGTTGTGTAGTGATGACTCATGATGTCAGCAAATACTCTCCTGACCTATGGATCAAGGAAGAAAAAGGCCCACTTGTATTGACCAGCCATGGATTCTGAACACTGAAAGGAAGTTGAGGGCTTAAATCAATTCATTATGGATTAGTATGTTCATCTTCATAACTGCTTACACTGTGCTAACAAAGGTAAGAGAGAGTGTTGGGACTTGGAATACTACCTTTGTTCTTCTTCGGCAACGCCGTTGCTTTTGTTATTGTTCCCCCCAGTCATCTTGTAATTGGGGAAGGGCACTTTCCCAGACTCGATGTGGTTGAGATCCTCTATCAGGATCTCATAGTGCCTCTTTACTTCTTCCACAGTTTTCCCGCCCACGGCCTTGGCGATATTCTGCCAGCGGTCAGGAGTATCCTTGTCATAAATGGCCAACGCCTTCTCAAACAATTTGTTCTGCTTAGCAGTCCAGGTGGAGCTGGAGCTGCGGGAGAGCGAGCTGGATGCCATCCCTTCTGCGGAATGTGAGTGAGAACTGGTACGTTTAGAATAAGGAAATCGTAGATAGCCTCCGAGAAGAATGATCAGTAGAAGTGGATCGTTAGACTGAGAAAGACGATGGGAAGGCCAACAAAGGGAAACGGCAGAGCTGCTGCTCCCCAGGAAATGGGAAGAAAGGGAGAAGAAAGACTCTGGGCAAGTGATGATGATAGCTTGCCATGCGCGTCCTTTATATACTAGAGAAGGGTGGGATGGGGTGGTGCCAGTTGTTGTGACTAAACTCCTTCGGAACCACAAGATGAGAGGTAAAAGAATCACAGTCTGATGATAGTTTTTTTTCCTTTTTTGTGTTTTTAAATTTAATAATTGAGTCATTTTCATAACAAACAAATATCGTCTGCATGCGATTTTCTTGTTGGGTTATTAGCCTGTTTGGTTTGATATTAGATAGCCCATTAAGAAAAGAGCCTATATGCAGCGGACAGAAACATTAACCTAGAAAAACAAGGAACTTTATTTAGGAAGGAACAAAATAAGAAGTAAAATCTGTCATTTTATAAGGTTTCGTTTGGTTTGGGGGAAGATTTGGGTGGGATGGGAAAAGATCCGATGGGATGGGAAAGTATAAAAATTTGAGAGGAAAGTGAAGACGATGAATTGTGTTCTATTTCATCAAGAGGAAGACGAACAGTAGTTCACCGGCGGAAAGCGAAGACGATGAACAGTGGGGTGCTTTGTTTCACCAAGAGGAAGACGAACAATAATTTGCCAACGAAAAGTGAAGACAATAAACAGTGCCACTGGTCACCATTGAAAAGCGAACAGTGCCGCCGGAGATAGTTGTTCGTCTGTCGAAAGCGAAGATGATGAACGGAAAGGTACTAGAGGGTAAATGATCCTAGTCACCGTCGTTGGTATTTCTTGTGTTCGTTGTTGAGAAGACGATGAATAGTGTTTTTTGTCACCGCTGCTATGTTTCTGGGTTCGAATGGGGAAGGGGAGGTAATAGATCGCCGATGGTAACAGGGAAGGCATTGGTTCTCTCCCTCTGTTCGTCGTCGCTGGTTCTCTACAGTGGTTTCTCAAAATTTTCCACTAGGATCGCACAGTTTTGGTACGACCCCAAATCTATAATTTTAGGATCTGACATCCCACATTTTTATCATCTTATCCCTCTATTTCCCTTAAAATAAATGAAAGAAAAAAAATATTTTTTAAATATTTCCTTTTTCTCATCCCATCCGACAAACCAAACGGAACCTATGGGGTGTGCTTTTTTTTCTTAGCGAAATGAAAGCGCTTTGTTTTCTCATTGGTAAGAAGTTAGCAGCCCGTTTTAGCAAAAAGTCACGTGGTTTATGAGAGAGATCCATTCGTATCTCATGTGGTTACTTATGGGTTTAGCTTAGGTCTGAGGAGGATAAGCCGATAAGGCGATAAGCATGCATTATGTGAAAAAAAGGAAAAGACACTGCAACCAGCCTCATGTTCATGTGAGAGACCGCTTCTGACAACATTGGATTGGAAATTTGCAACGAGATTTGGTGGGTCCCATCGTTTATTCCGATCTAATGGTTTCAAGTGTTTGAGTGGTTTACCGAATCCCAACTAAATAAAGAAACAGGGGGGAAAGGACCAAGGAATGGAAATCCAGCTAAGCCGATCTTCTTTGTAACTATCTAAGCTGATCTTCGTTCCTGATGTATCATCTGCTTTGTCTCTTACAATATGGCATGAGGGTGGCCAAGTTGAAAGTATGATCAATCCAACGGCCGTAGTCCACTATCACGAGCTTGCTACGGCCCCTTTTTCTCACTTAAGTACTTAATAGTGCGGTTGAACTGTAGCAAGTATAAACACTAGTTCCATTTTGGACCTTTCTTTGTTGCGAGCGATCTTACACGCCAGGGAGGTTGTAGATTTGTTTCTTTGTTCCTGAACAACAATCCAAGGATTCTAGCTGGCTAGCCAAGTCCGTACAATAATGGCTCATGTTTTTTTTCACGTAGAACAGGACCAATGGCTCAACGGGTGTTTCTCTTTTACGGGTTAAGACCTTATCGGGTCATGGATGGATGTAGGCGTTAGGTAACACTCAAAAGAGCTAGTTTAGGTATTTGGCAACACTCAAAAGAGCTAGTTCAGCAGTATAACCCAAAAAACTTGTGTCAAAGTCACCTTAAGTAGGGAAAGCAGATGGATGGAGCATAAAGGTCGGCAGAATTTATTGTAATTTTTATTAAGAGGAAAAAAACTGTAAGACATACTTTAGGGGAATAATCAATTTTGATAATAGTACATGAGAAGGAAAAACCATTATAATTCCTCCTTTTTTTTTAACCACTCTCGTTCCTTGGGCTGTGTTTGGTTTGAAGGAAAAATAGGAAAACCCATATAAAATCTTTAAAGTTCCTTTCCTTTCCTAACTTTTTCCTTCAAACCAAACATACTGCAAGAGACAGGACAGAGCTAGTTCACCCACCGCAATTTTGTTCAAGGCATTTTGTCTTTACGTATGATTTATATCCTCTTTTAGTTTATTTTAACTATTTAAAGAGAATGCTCCCTTAAAATCCAGGTTACTTGAAAGCCACTCAGAGAAAAAGGTTTTTAAATATGAAAACGGATACACAAGAACCAAAAACCACTATGGAAGTTTACTGACATTCAATACTGTGGAAATGCAAAAAAGAAGTATAAATGACCTGTAATCCTGTAGCATCGCTAGAAAGGTAAAAGGAACTCTGTTTTTGTCATGTTGGTGATATTAATCTTAAATCACAATTTAGATATAAACAATGGAACCGTTAGACATTTGTTTACATAATGTCAAATTTACCAATCTGGTAACTTGGTAAGGTCTAATTTAGTTGGTTGTAGTGGAGACTTGTGTTGGAGTCGTGCCCCCATAAGGATTAGGGATAAGGTTTTAAATAGTGATACAGGCCGGTACGCCAGTATCGGTGTTTTTTTTGTATTTATTATTATTATTTTTTTAAAATTGGTTCAAAGGGATCAGTTTAAATCCCGATTATCCTTTAAACCATGGCCTGACCTGTATCGGAAAGGCCCTGATATGATACGGGTATTTTAAATCTTCATTGGGGGTATAGGATTTGGGGAAACACTACCTCACTTTGTGTAGAGATTGGCTTCCCATTAGGACAAGTCTGTGCCTACACTATTCCAACTGTCTTTTACAATCTTGCATTGAGAATATCTCCCCATAAAATAAAGCACATAAGCAGGGAGATATTCTCAATGCAAGACTGTAAAAGCTGCTTGAATGGTCTTTGCCCAAACCGAAACCGAATTTCTTTGATGTACCTATCATAAAAAAAGACAAAAAAGAAAAACAAAAGGCATCATAATGTGTAACAAAAAAAAGGCCTCTTCTACTACTCAAAAATTTTAGGAGATAATGTATTATATTAGATACTAATGGAGCCCGTACAATGCACAGCCAAGTAAAGCTTGAAGCAAAAGGAGCTAGTTATGACATATTGGGCTGAAGTGGTTTAAGTCCAATCCAAACATTATTTTTAGGTTGGTTAGGCTTTGTTATTTTTTATTAATTTGTATTAATTATTCTAATTAAAAAAACTCACTAAACAGGTCACGGAAAATGGGTTTAAGGAAATTAAAGTAAAAGGAGTGTTATAATATTTTCAATTGGTCCAGCCGCACTAAGTCCAAACAAAACATTATATCTAATTGGTCTGACCAAAACCCAAGTTTAGGCATCTAAATTTATTATTTGAAGAATTTAAACTATATCGAGCCCGGCTTTAGGACCAGACCCATTCAAAGTTTAACAATCTCAATCAACCTGTCAAAGTTACAACTATAGTGAAAGTGTCCAATTTCTTATGTGTATTATAGTCATTTCAATTTGCACAAAGTTTATGTTATTTATATTAAATTATTATCAATATTAGTGTTAAATAATTGAGCTTTGTTAATATTACTATTAATAAAACTTGTTAAATTCTGTTAATTCAATATTACCCTCAATTTATACTATTAGCAGTAACTTAAATTTAAATTACTATTAAATGCAGTTTAATTAAGTTTTGTAACCTGTTAATAACAGTAATTCAAATTACTGTTAATATAACCTGTTAATTAAAATTATTAATTAAAGTGACCAAACCCGCCGACCCAAGAGACAATTTGCCGACGCGGAAAGCTTCATCTTTTTGACCCGACACACTACTATGGTGTTTACTCGAAGAGCGATCACAACAGCGTGTCAAGTAGATGAACCAATTCGTCCACACCCTACTCCAATCGATAACTCAGTTTTCTAGGAGAATGCCAGAGGTGGACATTGGAGTTGATCTTCAGCCTCTTCTACTTTGTAATGAGCTAACTGTACTACATTGCGACTGATGGCCATGTTAAATCATTGCTTCTTGTTCCAACTTCTAATTGATCCGAGCATCATCACATATCAGTTTTTTGGCTAAATACCTCGTTAGTTGGTATGCTCTCTAGTGGCCTGTGACTCAGTAATTAAAGTGGAGCTCATTGGTGTAGTGCAATCCGACTGCTCCCTGGAGGAGATGATCTATTCCTCTTTGTAAATGGCGAGAACTGAGGAACCCATCCTCGTAGGAAATGATCTGTTCATATTTATAGACGACGGGAGCTGAGGGACTTGCAAGAACTGAATCAGAGAATTCGGGAGTGTTTACCCGGCAGGGTCACTCCGATGGCTAAGTCAGCACTTAGTTGCGAGCTGAAAATAACCTTAGATTGCAAGAGAGTTAGAGAGCAGGGATCACCTCTCACCTTCGCCCTGGGGGGGTGAGGTCTTTATATATTGGAGTCCTTGTAGGTTTGTTGGAGTAGTTCCTGGATTCCCGTTATGACGGGACCTGCTTTCGTGTTAGGTGGGGATAAAACCACCAACCGGTAAGGTTGTCCATTTCCGCCTGACTCGGGGAGTGGGTGAGCTAATATAGCCGTTACAAGTCACAATCCCGTAAAATGCGGGGTACGGTGGTGAGCTCCTCGGGGTTGTCATGCGGTGGTCGGTCTGAATAGGAGGCGAGTTGCCCGTAAGTGGCGAGCTGTTGGTACAGTGCCAAGTTGTCTAAGTTGCTAGGCTATGAGGGTGAGTTGCCTGTGGTGAGCTGCCGGTGCGGTGTCGAGTTGTCTAAGTTGTCAGGCTATGAGGGTGAACTGCTTGTGGCGAGCTCGAGTTGTCTGAATTATCAAGAGGCTACACTTAATTGACATGAAGTGTTAGATGTCATAATGTCATTGGAGGGCCAAATCCGCCCTCATCAGGTTACAACCATGAATATATCTCGTTCACATGAGAGACTATTTTAATTCACTTCTTTTTCTGTATTACCAAAGAGAAATTGAATAATATAAATATGCTTAGTGAGTCCTCGTGCGATGCACGGTTATTCTAAAGCCAGAGTACTGAAACAATGAAATAAAAAGAAAATTATGAAAATAAAATAACAATAATTTATTTTTATTTATTTGATAATTTAGGTGCCTTTCATATATGCATAATTAAAGGAAACGATACACAATTGTCACAAAAATATATTAAAGGCAACAATAGCACATGTTATATAATGTGGTTTTGAGAAATGGGACACACATGTAAAATAATTTTGAAATTTTGAAGAAAAGAAGTTTTTGAAAAAGGGTCTTCTCACACTAATCAAACATGTAAGTAGTTTTGAAAAAGGGTCATCTCACACGTACATGATCCATTTTCATTATCTTCTTCACCCGTAATGTCAATATGGATTTCCAAAAACCTGAATTTCACACAACTTATAATCGGGTTTTGACCCGATGCATTGTTGAAACATATGTAGGGAGCTAACCAGCCTTTGATTGTTCAAAAATGATAAATTATTTTCTATATTTAGATATATTGTAACAAAAATACCGAAGTGAAAGCATAAATCAAGAATCTACCTTTGCAGATTCAATCTCAGAAATCACCTCCACTTAGAACATGTTAAAAAATGACAAAAAGATTCAATCCCACAGATTTTGTTTTTGAGGCAAACGTGAGTACAGGAAGGATCCTAACCGCACTATATGGTGATTAAGAAGCAAGGGTTTGACTCGGTGGACATTGAGCATCAGCGCAGTTGCTCGATTCTACTCTATGGCCAATTACTATGCACTATACATCATACCATCGAAGCTATTGCCGTTCAAACTGTGGTAAAAACAGAGCACTGTAATCAGAGAAGTGATGTTAGAAAATTGATATTAGAGAATCGATAACATGCTCGATCCAGATAGATAATCATTGCTGAACTGTGCCAAAAACAGAGGAAAGTTATCACGAGTAATCGTCTCTCAAATGGTGACAAAAACAGAGCAATACGACTGTGCGATGCTCGATATAGATAATAGATTGGAGTGGAAGAAGATTCTATATGAATGGAAAAACAGGGTGGTTGTGAGAAGGAAAGATTATTAAGAATCCTAATGACCTATCACCTATGGTCATTTCTAAAACTCGATTTCCATCTACGTTCCTCTTTAAAATTTGAATTCCATCAACTATGCTCATTTTGGCTAATATCAAATATGCTGATTTTCGGTTTCCCATGTATATCATGATGCTTATACATGCCCGCCACTAATGTGAAACATGAATAGGTGGAATAGAAACAGAGAAGCTGAGACTTGGCAAATTGGGAGTGGTGGGAAGGTGGAATGGAGATAGGGTTAAGTGAAGTGTAGGAAAAGAGGTTTGGAAAAAGGAAAGGCCATGTGATGTGGACCATCTTTTTATATATATAATATAGATGTATTATTTGTATATTTATATAGTATATAATATTTCCTTTAGTTGTAGTCATCATGTTTATATAGGGTTGGCCATATGAACCCTGTTTTGCCAATCTGTTTTATTTAAAGTCATATCCCCTGTTAAATCATTAATGCATTTATCTTTACTTAATATTTTTGCCCATGTCCTTTTTATTTATTCTTAGCTCTTCTACACATGTCGTTTTTGTTCACATAGGGAATTATCTCAGTCTAATACATGTCAAAAAAACATATTACTGGTAAATGGACTTTGTAAAGGATGACATGATACCCAAATACAAAAGGTTATAAATGCATTTTTCATAGTATTTAATTTTAAATGATTTTCAACAATTAAAAAACAATCCTTTCCACCACGGTTATATTTATTAGAGGTAGTACGTTGAAGTATATAGAAATGGATGATGAAAAGCACACTATTGATTTTTTAAGCGAAAGCATGCCATTAATTTTAATTTAAGTCCCTTGCACAAATTAAGTACATATCAAGCTATAGACAATTTATTTATAGTAAAAACTGCATAGACGATACAATTCACCCCACCCTTCCAGGTTCCAAATAGATAAACAAATAAAATAAGGCCAGAACAGTACGTTTTGATGAAATTTATAGATAAGAGGAATGCTAGTAAACGAATTTCATGGGTCTCACATTGTCGGTAGGGCGAGGTATCTAAGAGTTGCTTGTTTGTTTACTAGAATTCCTCATTCTATCTGCACTGGTGTGAACTTAAATTATAAAATGTTGTCTTTGGTGGAGCCTTGGTCTAATTAAGTTGTTATTTCTTCTTTCATTTTAGCTCGTTTTAATAGTAATCTCTAAACACTACTGTGTGTGGCTACATTTAGCCTTTTTCCCAAATAAAACAAGAGGTTCTTATACCTTTCTTATTTTTTTTTATGAGGTACCGCTACCGGGTAGTGCATGTTGGAGATATTTAGTATCCGTTTGGTTCGTATTTAGAATTGGAATTGAAATCCTCCGAAATCGGAATTGGAATAGTCAATTCTCATAGTTTGTTTGGTTCAGATAAGAATGGAAATGAGAATTAAAATCAGTAGGAATGGGATTCCATTCCCAAAAAAAGGCCAGGGAATGACCATTCTTTCAAATGGAGGAATGGCATTCCAGCAGGAATAAGAATGGGATTCCAATTCTGTTCAACCAAACAGTCGGAATTAGAATAACCCATTCCAATTCCAATTCCAGAACCCTATTCCTACAAACCAAACGGACCTTTATTATTTTACCTTGCAAGCAAGAAAATTTACTTCGATATCTCAACCACAGTTTTGTAATGGGAAACGGAAAATCGGACCATGTATGGGAATCTTTTAGACCCATTGTGAATAGGGCCAGAGGTCGCCGTGGATTGTTCTTTTCATGTTCTCCACTAGAAACCTCAACGGAGGGCACCTTTGGAATAAAATATAGGTTAAACGTTGTCTCAGACTATTGTGCTGGTATTTTACCCGTATACTTTCTTTCATTTAATGTCAGTCTAAGCTCAATATGGGTGGGCTTATTAATAAAAGAAAACAATAATATTTTGAAGTTATTTTCTTGGAAGTATATGCATACACTGTATTCGTTCCGAAACTGTATGAAACAATTGGTGATGTTATAAATGGTTTGACTTCAATAACAGATCTAAGTATTCTCTTATCAGTAAGATAAGAGATCTACCCCTCTTTGTTTTATATTTCACATTGAGTGGATAATTACCAAAGGTCTATGATAAATGCATTTGGGAAAGCAATTTCCCAATTCTGAGGTGGACTGAACACTAAAAATCCCTACTTCTTTCTTATTGATAACAGCCGTTCTTATTAAATAAGCACACTGTCAAACGCTCAGATTGCCATCCACATATCACAGCATCGATTCATTCGTGCAAACTGCAACCGCACTAGGTACGGCAATCTCCTTTATGATTTCTTATTGTTTCTATTCCTTATCAATTGAATGATGGGTTCATCTGGTTCAAGTTTGCATTAAAATATATACATGCTTCTTGTGTTTATCACACTCACGTGTGTACTAACAGTACTAAGAATATTGCCGCGAGAATATCCAGATTGATGTATTGAATTTCTAAAGACATACTCATGAGAAGATATCTTCATCAAGAAAAAGACTGATTTCTGTTGTAAAAATAGATGTGTATGGAGTGAGAAGGGTAAAAATAAAAATCGGGGATGCACTTGATAGGCCGGCTGAATCTCCAATCTCATGTGGCTTTAGGTAGCAAGTTGTTTAAGATAACTTTTTCCCCAGGCTCATCCTGGTTCCTATCTTCCTCAAGCAGTGGTTAGATACACTTCAAGTTAATAACTTTTTCCCCAGGCTCATCCTGGTTCCTGTCATCTTCTTATTGTCACTCGGTATTGCATTGGCTTTAGTTCATTAGTTTAGAATTTGAGAATTAACAGTGGAAAAGAGATCCGGCAAGTTCTCCATTCAGTACTCTTCCGCACTATTTCCTTCTAAACATGGATAGAATATTGTTGCTATCATTGTGAGTAAAAAATTTAGAATAGAAATGTTGAGAAAATGGAAAAGACGTGTGGCCCCATCTGGCAAGTTGCTATGGTCGTTGGGCCGGGATGCTACCCCATGGTGGAGGTTATCATTTGATTGAAGTGACTTCTGCAACTGTGCTAGGAATCTGTTCTGAATAGTGGTCCTTGAGGTACACCGTCCTGCTGTGATATTTAGAATCCTTATCATCTCATGTCTATCTCCAATAGAATGCAACGCATACAGATTCTTCACCTTTCTGTTCTATCAAGAACTTTGTAGATTGTTTCATCTCTAAGTGGTCCTTCCATCAAGTTGGAGAAGTTGGAGCACCTTGCTCGCCCGATGATTTAATTGGAAAAATCTATGGATTCTTTAGCAGGATTCATACTCAATGGGTTAGATCGCATTAAGTCCATTACCTTGTTTACAGGACAGGGAACCAGGAAACCCGACTTTTCAGGAGCCCAAAATGTCCATCCAGACATGGTCAATGCGAACCCCCTTTACATGGAATCTCTGAAAGGAAGGGGATCTTCTGATGGTGGTAGATCAGACGTGATGTTCATGCGTTGATCAATACGAGTCATACAATCTTCGTAGGGAGATGATAGATATTTGTTTGTGCACCTCTTTGGATAGGTTTTTGGTACCCAATGATATGGAAATGTTGGGAATCATGTGAGGGAAAGTGCTAAGTTGAGGACCAATTTGTGGTTGCTTATATCAGTGGAATAAGATATGCTGGAATTGCTGGGAAGAGGACGCCCATGAAGAAATTTTTTGGTGGGTACATGTCTTCTTTAGCCATTAGCTCCATCAACATGTATCGAGTTTCATGGTTGATTGGTCGTTTTAGATCATGTCATGGATTATTGGAAAATAATCTGTTTAAGAAAAACAAGGCAGGTGTGTATATTTTGTATTTCAGTTCAGGTTGTGCCGTAGAAGATTACCGCACCTTCGCATCAGTACAATGACACTGTTGACTGGTCATAGAAGATTCTTTAGGGGCCCCATGTATGATACGCTGGTCCTCAATCCTAGTATCATATGCTGTTCTTGTACACTTGTCCTCGAAAGTACAAACTACAAAGCAAAAGAATTTTTTTCCCTCCTAGGATTAATCGTGCATCTTGTCTTTAAGTTACGAGAAGAGGAGACGGCAGTTCACTCTATTCTTTTCTTTCCCTCCTTTTTGATGATTTTCGTTTCTAAGAGCTGCTTTTATCTGCTAAGTACATTCCCATGATTGGCACCACAAAGTGTAGCAGAAACCAAGGGTTCGTGAGACAGCAACCCATGTTAGACAATAAATTGTGCTGAAATGGTTGAAAGATATGCTGATCGTAGTCCAAGTTAGTAACTTCTAACTTGTATAGTTTAAGGGGCTGTTTGGAAATTTTTTTTAGATCTTTTGGTAGTTCTGTAGACGTATTAAACTTTTGCATTAAGATGTGAGCAGTCTGAATCCCATCTGGTTAAGGTATTTCTTTCCGTGAATTTTTTTACACGAAAATAAAAAATAAAAAAAAAAACACAAAAAGTCCATTTAAAGCTTTCCAAAAATCGCCCGATTCAAATTTTTCATATCTTTTTAGTGCATCAAACCAAACAGAAAAAGACCGAATCACAACCTACCGGACTTGTAAATAATCGACAGAGACCATAAAAAAAACGTACCAAACAGCGCCTAAGTATGTAGAAAATAGAACTCTACCATTATTACCATTATTGGCTGTGGCCTGTGAGTGGGAGGTATATCTTGTGTCAAAACGATGACCATAACTATTGTGTATTTTGGTGCCTTCCATATCTGGATGGGAATGAATATTCCAAGACTCTTTGTGCACATGCGTTGCTTTTATAAAAGGAGAAACAAACAAAATGAAATAAAACTTGAAAGATGCGGCTGGGTTTGTGTAGCATCAGCACTTCATTTCACGAATGCCTCAAAAAATGACGTAAGCCATTAATTAAAATTTATAGAAAGTTGTCAACCATTTTCTCGAAACTTCAGCAAGCCTATATATATAAGAGAGCATGCTAATGTGTATTTTACATATCCACATTTGCTCATTTAAGGCAAAATCCAGAGTGCCTTCTATAAATTTCTATAACATAATTCAAACTTTAACAAATCAGCGATAAAACGATACATTACAATGATATTTTTAATAATAAATACACTTTATAAAACGTAAACCAATGAAAATTAAAAAGATTATTAACCTCTTTAATGTAATTTGTTGAAATTCTGATGTAACGTACTATACAAAACACACAGTAATTGGATTCTTCATTTAAACGAAATTATTTTTATTTTGCGAACATGATTTCAATATGAAAGAAAATCGTATTCCTAATTTGTCATAGTATTCACTTAAATTGGAAAAAAAAACTTCAACAATTGTTTTCTTTTTGTTAAATAAATCTCAGTAATTGAGAAATACATGGCTATTGCAAGATAAATGAATTGAGAGGACGAGATTCGGTTCGGAAAATTAAAATCAATTTTCAATTGGTACTTGATGATGTGCAATCCGGTCGGTCCTATCTGCTGGTTATCTCGCCTCTGACGGAATTGGAGGTACCTGAAACAAGGAAGAAATTGGAGACTTTCGGGGAGGAATCCAGTTGGAACACTCCGAAGCTCAAGTTAGTGCTCTTGAGAAGGCAAGGGGAATGAGGGACTTCAAGACCAGAAAGCACAAGAATCACATACCTCCTTCTTTGGGGGAAGGGGGCCTTTTATAATCACCCTGGTACACTCACTCCCATACCTCTACCAGATCGGGCATCATCACCTCCGCCAGATCGGGTGTCATCATCTCTGCTAGACGCCAGTTCGGGTGTCATAACCTTTGCCAGTTGCCAGTTCGGGTGTCATAACCGCCACTGTCTTCCTCGTCAGGGCCATTCTACCTCGTCTGAGATGGCGGTGGCAGGTGGCCGTTGAGGGCGGCTGTCATGTGTCGGACCCCTAATTAGTTAGGCGCGCCGTCTCCGTGTACAGTCTCCCTGGGCGTCAAGTACGGTTGTTCAGTCTGGCGACTAGAAGCCGAAGTGGTGTACGAGGTGAAGTCTTGAGTTCGGATAGAAGTGTGGCCCGAACTGCCCTGGGGTGGGTCAGCTCGGGTTTTTGCCCTTTGCGCTCCTTGTAAGGCTCAGGACCTCCAAGGGAGAGCTCGGGTTCTTCCATGGGGAGCTCGGGTCGTGGATTCCTTTTTTGGGGGAGCTCGGGACTCCTTTTCTCGAAGTTCGGGTTGTGGGCCCGCTGTCGTGCCGAGCTGGCGCTTTTGCCAGGTCACTCTCGGTTGCTTCCACGTGTCACGTGGCCAAGGGGTCGGGCCAAATCTCCCTCCATCAATTGCCCCCCACTCCCCGTGCCCGAGGTCCGAACCCAACATGGGGAGTTCACGGGATGACGGGTGGATTTGCCTCGTGACGCTTTGGCCTTGGTTTGGAGCTTCTCCGGTCTTACCTGCTTGTGTTTTTGAACCAATCAGGGTCGGCGTGGTTCGACCAGGGGTCAATCCCAAGTTGCGTGCAGCTCACGCGCGGACACCAAACGATTTTAAATTTTCGAACGTCGAAAATGCGCGCTAAACTGACTTCTCCTCAGGGGGGCGCGCAGCCGGTTTTGCAGGGAGCCGTTGGATGGTTTTGATCTTGGTCGTTGATGCGCGAGTACAGTGGCTATAAATAGTGGGGGGCCCCTGGTCACTTTCCTTCGCCTTTCTTCAGCATTCGTTCCTTGAGCTCGCGTCCAACGCTGTCAGCTCGCGTCGTTCTTCGTAGTCCGGTAGCTTTTCCCCGGTGAGTCCTCAGCCTTCTTTTTTATTCAATGTCTAGCTCGGGTAGTTTAGATAGTCTTTTAGGGGGGGTCAGATGCTGGTTCTACAAACCGAGTTGTTGCCCCTGACAGCCTTAGTGAGTCCGAGGCGGGGCCCGAGGTAGAGCTCGAGTTCGAGCCCGAAGGCCGAGTCACCTCGGGTAGCTTGGCATCCACCTCCCGTCGAGGTCGGGTTCCAGATAAGTTCGGGCCTTCCACTATGATGCCCGAGAGACTTTGGTTCTTTATCGGTCAGTATAACCTGCCCGGGGAGTATACTTATATTTTACCCTCAGGCGACTTTCCTTGGGAGCACGGTCCGGACGAGATCGTGATATTCCGGGAGCAGCTTGTTGTCGGGCTGCGCCTTCCTTTCCATCCCCTTATCGTCGAGGCCATGAATCACTTTGGCATTACTGTCGGTCAGCTCCACCCGAACTCCATTCGTAACCTTGTTGGGACCATCTCCCTTTGTTGCGAACACTGCCTTCCATTGGACTTGGAAATCTTTTCCGCCATTCTTATGCTCAAGAAGCAAGCGGGTCCCCTGCCCGGGCGTAGGCAGGCCTACTACTTGTCTCCTAGTCCGAGGTTCAAGCTTTTGCACGATCTTCCGAATAAGGTCCCGGCATGGAAGCGGGACTACTTCGTGGTTCGAAGTGCTACGGGGTGGCCGTTTCCTACCAAGTGGGGATTGGTCGTTCCTGATCCCGGTGCCACGTTAGATTAAGAAACGATGAAGGTCCTCCAGGACTGGGCTCGGCTTGGACTCAAATGCCAAGTCTACCTGATGGAGGCCAAGCTTATCCAGGCCGGCCTGAGTTCGGGTAGGTTTCTTGCTCAGAGGCTTGCTTTTGCTTTGTTTTTTATTCTCGTCTTTTGACGTCAAGCTCTTTTTGCAGGTGTTATGGAGGCAGAGAAGACTCGAGGTGCAAGCTTGTTTGATGGTATGAGGAGGAAGAAGCGAATTGCTAAGCGGGTCCGTGCCGATCCTTCTCGGGTTGCAGAGCCCTAGGCACCGAGAATGGAGCCTCCTGGGGAGCCCGAGGTGGCCCCTCCAGTTCAGGAAGCGGCAGGGGTCCCCTATGCCGATATTTTTTATACCCGGGCTGTGCCTTCAGGCTCAGGAAGTCAGGATGGGGCTGGGAGCATGCTGACGCCAAGCTACGGTCTCCGAAAAAGTAAGAAGGCTATTTGCCCTGAGGAGGTCGCGGCGCACTGCTACTCACGCCATGGTGGTAAGTTGAAGTAGTTTTTTTTTTTGCCGAACTGATTTGTTCTCGTTTTGGCAGGTGAACTCCTCTATCCACGCTCTAACAATCCAGGCGAAGAGGGGCTTGAAGCGAGCGCAAGCTGCCGAAAGGCTTCCCGCGCTGTGCGAGTCGAGCTAACGAGGTCTCGGAGGGACTACGAGGCCTTAGGATTGGTGGTGAAACACATGGCAGACCTGAAGCTGGAGCTGGAGCATCAGGTCGGGTACCTTTAGGATGATATCAGGGAGAAGACTGAGATCTTCTCTCAGGCCATCGAGGAGGCGAAGGTGAAGGCCGTTAACGATTACATCGCTTCACCGCGTTTTGATGACATGATGGTGGGCTCGTACAGAAGGGGTTTCAAGTTGAGCCGATGGATGATAAGGAACACGTACCCCAAGCTCGACATTAGTGCCATAACCACTTCGCGCATCACTCCTGAATGGCTGCTGCAACTGATGATGACGCGGATTTCGAAGACGAAGCGGGACCTTCGGGTATTGTCAAAGTCCCTTCTAAAGGCAAGGAAGATGTACCTCTGGGCCTGTGAGCTCGTTGCCATTTTTAATTTTTTTATTTTTTGGAATGAGGTGTAAGCAAGATTATTTTGCAATGAATAGTCCCCCTTTTTTGGTTAAGTGTTGGGCAGTCATTTTCTCTTTTCGCCGAGCTGACTATGTTGTCGAACTGCTAGACTTAGGCCCTGAGGCAAGTTAACATAGTAAGGCTATACGCACGATCTGTTCTCCACCCAGGTTAGTTAACATAGGCTTAGAATTGGGCCCTGGGCTATGCACCTCGGGATTCATACTCGTGCAACTTGCTTCGTTGATGAGGTGTCGAGGTAATTTTAGCTCGGCATTCTGGCCCTTACGGTGCCGAGGTCCTTGTTAGCTCGGCATTCTGGCCCTTAGGCTCTAGTAGTGGCTCATGGCCTGCTTAGTTTGATAATTTATAGGTAACATCATCTTAATTTGACGATGTTCAATGCCTGGGGTATCTGTTTACCCTTCAGGGTCTCGAGCTCGTATGCTCCCCCGAGTGCCCTCTTTACTCGGTAGGGTCCTTCCCAGTTCGGCCCGAGTTTGCCAACGCCGGGCTCAGGTACCATGACCTTGCGGAGAACCAGGTCGCCAACGCGGAAGTTTTGTCTCTTAACTCTGGCGTTGTAGTACCGAGCTACCCTTTGTTGGTACATCGCGGTCCGGATGTATGCGAGGTCCCTCACCTCGTCAAGTAGGTTGAGGTTGGTATGTAGCTCGTCGTTATTAGTATTGTCGTTGTATGCTTCCAACCGAAGTGAGGGGATTTCGATTTCGGCTAGGATGACTGCCTCCATGCCATAGGTGAGGTTGAAGGGAGTTTCTGCGGTGGTGGTCTTCTCTGTAGTTCGGAATGCCCATAGGACGCTGGGCAGCTCGTTTGCCCACAACCCTTTAGCTCGGTCTAGCCTGGCTTTTAGTCCGTGGAGGATAGCTCTGGAAGTGTGACTGGAAGCTAAGCAGAGCCTTCTTTACCTTTGTTTTTGCTTGATGAAGTGTGACAGGAAGCTAAGCGGAGTCTCCCTTACCTTTGCTAAGTAAGCGATCATAGATGGCTCGCGGGCTTCGTATTCCCCTGTAACTTGGTTGACCACTAGCTGGGAATCGCTGTAGATAACTTTGTGTTTTGCCTTTACCTCTTGCGCCATTGCTAGCCCGGCTATCAACGCCTTGTATTCTGCCTCACTGTTGGATGCCACGAACTCGAAGCATAGCGCGTACTCCAGTTTCGTGCCACTCGAACCGTGGAGAACTACACCGGCTCCGCTGCCCTGATGATTTGAGGTGCCATCTACGTGAAGGATCCAAGGCTCTTCATCCCTGTTCGCGCTCGGCCTAACCAGGAGAGATACCGAACTGGGTGCAACCTCACGAAGTTCGGACTCAACCGGCATAGGAGCACCGAGCTCACCCGAACTAGGAGCCTCGTGCTCAACCGGGCTGAGGACCTCGAAGTTGAACATGCATTCTGCAACAAAATCCGCCAAGGCTTGGGCTTTGATAGTGGTTCGTAGCTTGTATTGGAGGTCGTACTCATTGAGTTCGATGGCCCACTTCGTCAATCGACCAGAGACCTTGGGCCTGAGTAATACTTGCCTCAAGGGTTTGTCGGTGAGGACGATGATGGTATGGGCTTGGAAATACGGATGGAGTTTGCGGGCCGCAATGACCAGTGCATAGCTAGCTTTTCTATCTCTGGATATCTTGTTTCTATTCCCTGCAATATTTTACTAACATAGTAGAAGGGTCGTTGGACCCGATCTGCTTCCTTTACTACTACCGAACTGACCACTTCGTCGCTTGCCGAGAGGTACAGTTCTAAAACATCGCCCTCTTCAGGCCGGGTCAACACTGGGATACTGGCGAGGTATTTTTTGAGCTCGTCAAATGCGAGCTGGCATTTTGGGTTCCACTCGAACCCTTTGCCTTTTATTGCCTTGAAGAAGGGCAGGCAATGGTCTGCCGACTTAGACATGAAACGACTTAGAGCGGCTATTATGTCGTTTAGCTTCTGAATCTCTTTCACATTTTAGGGTGGTCTCATATCTATGATGGCTTTTATCTTGTTCGGGTTGGCCTCAATACCGCGTCGGTTGACGATATACCCTAGGAACTTACCCAAGGTGACACAGAAGACACACTTATTTGGGTTTAGTTTCATGTAAAATTGATGTAGAATTTGAAAGACAGAATGCAGATCTTGTAACAATTGATGCGAATACTGTGTCTTGATGCCATGTCATCTACATAACATTCTATCTTTGTGTCAATTAAGGGTTGAAACAGCTTATTCACAAGCCTTTGAAAAATTGCCCCAACGTTTTTCAGTCCGAAAAGCTTAACCTTGTAGCAGTACAGGCTGAACTCGGTTACAAAGGCGGTTTTTTCCTCGTCGGCCGGGTCTATCCTGATTTGGTTGTAGCCCGAGTAGGCATCTAGGAAGCTTAGCAACTCGTGTTCCGAGGTCGAGTCCACTAGGCGGTCGAGTCTGGGGAGGGGGAAGCAATCTTTTGGGCAAGCTCGGTTCAGGTCGGTGTAGTTGACGCACATGCGCCACTTGTCGTTTGCCTTTTTTACCAGAACAGGGTTGGCCACCCAGCTCGGGCAATGAACTTCCCTTATGAAGTCTGCTGCGAGGAGCTCCTCGACCTTCCTCCAGCGTTCTGTGGCTAAGTTGTGTTTCTTCTGTCTAATGGGTCTAACTACAGGGTCAGTATTGAGCTTGTGAGTTATGAGCTTAGGGTTTATGCCGGGCATTTCTGCTGTGGACCAAGCGAAAGCATCTAAGTTATTGAGTAAGAAGCATACCAGTTCGGACCACAACGGTTCTTCCAGAGATGCTCCGACTTGAAGTAATCTGGCGGGGTCTTCTACCAAGACAGAGATGGGAACAGTTTCCTCTGTTGGTGCAGCTCGCTCCTCATTCTGTTCCACAGGTCGCTCAAATTCGAGGTCGCCAGTTACCTTGGCTTTTCCCTTGAGGGTGGCGATGTAGCACTTATGGGACTCGAGCTGGTCGCCCTGCACTACCCCGATGCCAAAGTCCGTTGGAAACTTTATGGCCAAATAGTAAATAGACACCACGGCCTTTAAAGCATGGGTGATTGGCTGACCTACTATGGCATTGTAGGGGGAGGGGGTCGCGACCACCAAAAAATTGTGACTGAGTCTTACCGTACTAGGCCACGTGCCGACTTCCACGGGTATTGTGACCTTTCCCAAGGGTCTGACCTCTTCTCCGCTGAAGCCGACCAGCGGGGTGTTTGTGGGTTTCAAGTCATTCTCTCGGAACTAGAGTTTGTCGAAGGCTGCTTTAAAAAGGATGTTTGTCAAACTGCCGGAGTCAACGAGTACGCGCCGGACTTCAAAGTCATTGATCTTTACCTTTATGACAAGTGCAACGTCATGGGGGTAGTGGACCCCGCACGCATCGTCTTCGGTGAAAAATATGGGGTCTTCGGTTCTAGGCTACTTTGGGGGATTTTGTTCTTCTCTGGTGGCCTCCCGGGTTGATGCCCGAGCTGCTGCCAAGGTGCATCCTGCTACGATTGATCCTCCAACGATCACGTGGATTGTTCCCCGAACAGGTCTTTCTTCCGGGGGCTGCTTCTGCGGTTCAGCTGGCCAGCTGCTGGACTCGGGAGCATCTCTGTTGTGCCCTCCCTGCCGACCTGTCTTATTACTATTATTATTATTATTATGTTGTACAAAATTCCTTAGGTACCCGCGACGAATAAGTTCTTCTATCTCGTCGCGGAGATTATTACAATGTTTGGTGCTATGACCGTGGTCTCTTTGGAAACTGCAGTACAAGTTTTTATTCCTCTCGTTCGGGTTTCGCTTCAGACGAGGTGGCCATTTCACGTACGGGGCATCTTTGATCGGCATTAAGATCTCGGCTTGCTTCGTGTTCAAGGGCGTGTAGTCCGTCCGACCTACTAAGGGAGCTCGGAACGGCTGGCTTGGCTTCATCCCCTGAGGTGGGTCTTTCCTTCTCCTGTCATCTAGGTTGGAGGTTTCGCCTTCCCTCTTCCTTTTTTCAATCTCGCTTTCAGTCCTTTGATTGATCTCCTCCTCTGTTCTTATGAATTTGTCTGCGAGCTTGAGGAATTCAGCTACAATCGCGGGCTGGTTGACTACCAAGTGCCACTTGAACTCCTTGTGTGTCATGCCCCTCTTGGCTGCCGCAAGCTGTACCACAGGGTCTAGGCGCAGTATCTGCAAGCACGCGTTATTGAATCGTTTGACATAGCCCCGGATGGACTCTCCTTCCCTCTGGACTATTCCGAGGAGGCTCTCCTCGGTCCGGGGACACCGCTTGCTAGTAACGAAGTGCGCGGTGAAGACTTGCACGAACTGGGTTCAGCTTCTTATTGACCCAGGGGCCAGGTTCCTGTACCAGGTGCGGGCCACTCCCCTGAAGGTGGTAGTGAAGGCCACACACATGCAAGACTCGCTAGCCCTCGCCAGGTGCATTTGGCACTGGAAAGCATCGACGTGGTCATTGGGGTCAAAGGACCCATCATACTTGTCTAGGGGAGGGAATTTGAAATCTTTGGGAATGGGAACCGCAAGGAGTTCTGATGACAGGGGGGAGGAACTGAAAGAATAGGGGCAACTTTCACCTCGTCTGAGCTTGTTTCTTCTTTACCTCAGAGCTCGAACAGGATGCGGGTGGTAGTTCGGTGACTTCGCCGGCGTCTTCACTGCTGCTTAGAAGGCCTGGTATTGGCGCTACTTGCCTCGGTGTTGCCGAGCTCGATCGGCCCGGACTGTTTGTAGTCCGCGAACAGGACGCCGAATTGGTTCTCTGCGAGCAGGAGCTTGAACTTAGAATGCCGAGGTGCTTACTTGATTGGCAAGGAGGCTCCTGATCCGCCGGTGAGCTGCGAGGCGGGGGCAATTAGTCTTTCCCTCCTGCCCGGGGATGAGGCATGGCTCCTGAAGGGGTTCTGAAGTTGGGAGGCTTCCCCTCTGTGAAGGCGCCCACCCTAAGGGGAGGGCTTGACCGGCTTCGGAGTAAGGTGCCGAGGTGGGAGTTGTGGTTAGTTCAGAGGCAGTTGGGGGAACTGTTGTTGATAGTGACACTGAGAAATGTGGTGCAGTACTTGCTACTGATGGAGCTGATGTTGTTGGAACTGCTGCATTTGACCTTGCATTGCCCGCATGCACTGCATCAAGTCATCAAGCAGGTTCTGGCTGTTCGCCAGAGGGACAGGGGTTAGTTCGGCGAAAGTTGTCTCGATAGGGGGGGAAGGGGGACATTCACAGGTGCCACCGCACTTGGTGCATTGAGGCTAGGGATTCCGTCCGTCGAGTGGGGGACGATGAACTGTCAGATACATACAGTGGCGGGCTGAGGGTGTTCCCTTACCGCATTCAAGTCGGTGTTGTGCCTGTTGCTGCTGGAGGAAGCCATGGGAGCTAAGGTTTCTTTGAGAGAGAGAGAGAGAGTTAAAGGTTAGGGGAGGCTTTTTGAAGTCTTCCCACAG
>NW_010729087.1:4021271-4067789 GCF_000365185.1 Nelumbo nucifera
GAGGAAGCCATGGGAGCTAAGGTTTCTTTGAGAGAGAGAGAGAGAGTTAAAGGTTAGGGGAGGCTTTTTGAAGTCTTCCCACAGACAACGTCAAATGATGATGCGCAATCCGGTCGGTCCTAGCTGTCAGTTATCTCGCCTCTGATGGAATTGAAGGTACCTAAAACAAGGAAGAAATTGGAGACTTCCGGGGAGGAACCCAGTTGGAACACTCCGAAGCTCAAGTTAGTGCTCTTAAGAGGGCAAGGGGAATGAGGAACTTCAAGACCAGAAAGCACAAGAATCCCATACCTCCTTCTTTGGGGGAAGGGGGCCTTTTATAACCACCTTGGTACACTCACTCCCATACCTCTGCCAGATCGAGCATCATCACCTCCGCCAGATCGGGTGTCATCATCTCTGCCAGACGCCAGTTCGGGTGTCATAACCTCTGCCAGTTGCCAGTTCGGGTGTCATAACCGCCACTGTCTTCCTCGTCAGGGTCGTCTCTGCCACGTTTGAGATGGCGGTGGCAGGTGGTCGTTGAGGGCGGCTGTCATTTGTCGGACCCCTAACCAGTCAGGCGCGCCGCCTCCGTGTACGGGCTCCCTGGGCATCAGGTACGGTTGTTCAATCAGGCGACTTGGAGTCGAAGTGGTGTGCGAGGTGAAGTCTTGAGTTCGGATAGAAGTGTGGCCCGAACTGCCTCGGGGTGGGTTAGCTCGGGTTTTTTCCCTTTGCGCACCTTGTAAGGCTCAGGACCTCCAAGGGAGAGCTCGGGTTCTTCCTTGGGGAGCTCGGGTTGTGGGTTCCTTTTTTCGGGGAGCTCGGGACTCCTTTTCTCGGAGTTTGGGTTGTGGGCCCGCTGCCGTGCCGAGCTGGCGCTTCTGCCAGGTCACGCTCGGTTGCTTCCACGTGTCGCATGGCCAAGGGGTCGGGCCAAATCTCCCTTCATCAATACTCATTTTTTTGAAAATGTTCAGCAAAAAGCAAATGTTGGTTTGCAAATCATTTTACAAATAAGAGCCTTAATTGTAAATGTTGAATATTTTGACCAAAAATTGATTTGATATGATTTTAATTGATGAGTAGTAATTTGGTCCTCCGATGATATCATGATACACGGCATTAAAGTGACATTTTGGCATAACGTAAGTAGACCCCAGGAGCACTTCAAATGCTTCACAACCGCCTCGATGACCATGGCACCACTCCGGAATGTTGAACGACTTACATCCAAGCAAGACCTCAGGTCGATGTAACGGGTGACCCACTTCCACTAATCTAACTTGACTCCGGTTTACAACCTACCCGACGTGCCGAGCGACCTCCCCCTTAAGCAGGCTATTGCCTCCGAATACCCTGGGATCATGATGCCATGTTGGAAGAGCCGGTTATCACCCCGCCCGATTCAGATAGGATTTGATAAACGTTACCCACTTATGCGGAGCCCGCCTCCAGGTGTGAAACCACCTCCGAAATAGATGGGCCAAAGATCCTGAATGCGTTTTGTAAGGTTCGCATGGTACACGCAATTCAACTCTCGCAATAACCTTGCTCTCTTGCTTTCTTGCAAACAATCACCACTTTGCTAACTTAAGCATTAGAGTGCCCACCCTAGGCCAAGCTACCTGAACACTCTGATATTCACTTTCTTACAGCTCGGTCAGGTGACCTACTCAATCCGGCATTTGAGCTGTCTGCCATTAAGGACCACCAAATCGTGCATCAACAATTGGCATCGTCTATTGGAAGCCATTGATGGGAGGCACCTGTCTCGAACTCCTCTCTCTCCTTCAAAAAGTCAAGCAAAGTCTTGAACTCCTTGAAAGCTCGGACCTTGATAGCAAGGACGTCGTTGAGGAGTTTCCCTTGAAGCTCAACAAGCTCGACCTCCTTCTCTCGTAACTTGTGGCCTTTGGCTTCTAGCTCGCTGATCAATTTCTTAATGGTTCTTACCAAGTCGGCAGTGTGACTTCGCTCCTCGACAATCTCGGCCTTCAAGTCATGGACAAGATGGCTAGCTCGTTCTAGGCGAGATGAGTACTTCGTCACCTCCTCCTTAAGAACTTGGCTTCTTGCAACTCCCCTCTCAACTTGCCCCAATAGTTTGTGGGCCATGGTGTTTGCCTGAGGAAAAAGAAACGTTGTATCAATAGCAAGCTAAAATTTGGCTAAGTATTAAGGAAGAGGTCGGGTACATACCACCAAGAGGCAACGCATAAGATTCCTGCCTAGTTCACCGAAACGGGACTCATGGAGCTCTACGACCTCCTCTGAAAAGACGGTTTCCTTGCTCTTTACAAGGGCAGTCTGAAAGCCCATGATGGTGTGATTCTCCTTAGAAGTGGCCCCGACGTCCGAAGAAGTGGTCGCCACAGCCCTAAGTTGTCAAAGGGGCTCCTTGGAAGTCCTTGCGACCTTGGGTTTGAGCAAAGTCCCCTCTGGCCATTCCACCTCGATGAGGTCAACCACCGACATGGCTTTGACTACACTCTATCTAGCGGGCACAGAAGTTATGACCTAAGGAGCTTCTTGGGGAGTCACAATTCTCTTCTTCCTCCTCATAGCCTAGAATAGCGCGGAAGTTGGCATGCCTGACATGTTTCTTTCACGAGAAGTCCAAAAATAAGTCAAGACCAAAGAGAAAAAGAAATATACCCAAACTTGAAATGACAACCTACCTGGAAGACTTAGCCCGGCTTGGATCAGTTTCTCACTGGCCAAGAATTCACTCAACTCCAACCTCCTATCCACTAAGAGATGCACCCTAATCTTCATCCGTTCACTCAACGTATCCTACCCGAAGTCCCTAATCCCCACTCTCCAGGATATTGAGAACAGCCATCCACCACTTCAGTCAAGAAACAAGTACCTCCTCTTCCAGTTCGATACCTTGGAAGGGAAGTCATGTAGCAATTTACACCTAGACCGATAAGACAAGTAGTAGCTATACATCCTGGGAGTACTGGAGGGATTTCGCTTTATGTGGCATATGTCGGCGAAGATCTTGAGATATAGGGGGAAGCTGACGTAGTGACTGAAAGAGATGGTGTTGACTAGAGTCCTAATAGAATTAGGGTGAAGCTGATCTAGGCTAACAATGTAGTAGTTCAGCACCTCTAGAATAAGGGGGTGAAGGTGAACCAAAGACCCGCTTTCATGGCCTCCTCGAAGATAGCGACCTTGTCATCATTATGCTCTCACAGGAACTGCCCAAGGGGAAGGAAACATATGAGCTGGTATGATATCCTATACCAGTCTATGAGCTCGTAAACTCAGTTTTATTTTTGGGTTAACAATGGGAGGATGAGGCTTTCTTATGGGAAGCTCGTCGTTCTTGAGCCGAGGACCCCTCCTCAGCCCGGAAAGACGAACACCTTTCTTCCTCGGACTCGACACCAGACATGATAAATACATAGAACGGATCAAGGGGAGACAACTCACCTAAAATGAATAGATCGACCTCATCGATTACACCAATGACTTCGACAACACCGAACTCTGCGACCTCACTATGCACCAAAACTCCAAGGTTAGGGACGAGTGAAATAAGACCCTGAGGGTCCTATTTATAGATAGTTAAACCAAACTATGGGCGATTGAGATCAGTTGGATACAACAGTTTGCAAGGACATGGCGGTTTCTATTTTGAGACGAAATTAGTTAAGTGAGTTTTTGACGTCCGCACGACCTAATGATTGTGTATCATCTGCACGTCCCCAAAATGCTACTTCGTGCCTAGGCTGGACAAATTGAACCAACACGATCCCAAGGCATTGGTCGAATCACGATTGAGGACTGAACTTGGACCAAATCACCTCATGTTAATACTACTCCCTCATCGGACATCTCACGCTGGACTTGGGTGTGGGGGCAATTTATGAGGAGTAATTTGGTACACCAATGATATCACGACATGTGGCATTACAGAACAATAGAGTGACATCTCAGTGCCATATAAGCAAACCCCAGGAGCACTTCGGATAGCTCACAACCACCTCGACGACCTCGGCACCACTCCAGTAGGCCAAACAACGAACCTAGCAAGACCACATGTTGGCGTAAGAGGCGACCTCCCCCTTAAGCGGGCAATCACCTCTGAATTCCACGGGATCATGATACCACATTGGAAGAGTCGGTTATCACCTCGCCCGCTTTGGGTGGGATTGTTTAAACGTTACCTGCTTACGTGGACTCTGCCTCCATGCGTGAAACCACCTCTGAACCAGATGGGCCGGAGATCCTAGATGTATTTTGTGAGGCTCACGGAAGCTCGCTTATATAAAGGCCTCATCTCTAACCTCACATGGTACACACAATTCAACTCTCACAATTTCTAACTCTCTTGCTTTCTTGCAAACAATCACCAATTCACTAACTTAAGCATCGTAGTGCCCATCCCGAATCATGTTATCCGGACATTCTGATAATCACTTTCTTGCAGCTTGGCTTGGCGATCTACTTAGTCCAACACCTGAACTATCTACCAAGAGGGAGCACCAGATCGTGCATCATCAATAATATCACTATTCTGAACAAAAATAGAACTATGATTGATCGATACACGACTACTTGCATTGCATTGTTATGGAGCTTGCTTATATTTTTGGTTACCTTGATTATCACTCAAAGATTTCTTTCCTTGTTCCTTTGCCACATTTTATGAACTTGATAATTTCCTTCCAACAATCATTGGGGTGCAATTTGCTAAAAGAAACAAATGAAATCTTATCCATCTCTATGAACAAATAGATTAAAAAGACTACTCAATCTCATCTATGAGTAAATATAGGGAAAACATTTTAATCCTATTCGAATCTTGAAGAAGATGCATGTGCAATCCATGTTGGAACTGTTCCGCCAGTTAACAGTTTTCGTCCAATTGTAATGTTCCGTGTAGAGAATGAGACAAACAGTTTTGAGTTTTCACTTCTAGTGCAGTACTCCAGTATTGGAATTTTATGGATTGAACTTCTAATGCCAAGTGACAGGTAAATGATAATGGAAGAAAACCTCAGAGTGGCAACCTCATTTAATACCAACTGCACGTGTCCAGATCTAGTTACAGGGATCACAAATGGGTGGGTTGGGAGTCGGTTGAGTAACAACTAGGGGTGGCAACAAGTCGAGCTTTTCACGAGCTCTTTGAGTTCAGTTCATGAAAAGTTCGATTCGGCTTGGTTTCAATTGAGTTCGAGCTCGAGCCCAATTCACTGGCTCGATTATGAAACAAGACGAGTTCGAGCCTACTAGAGTTCGGCTCGTAAGGCTCGCGAGTTGACTCGAATATATATATAATAAAATAAATTATTATAATTCTTAAATTTTTAAATATCAAATAAAAATATTTTTATATATAATTTTTTATTTTTATAAAATATTTTTTCTCAAAATCGAGCTCAAGCGAAGCCGAGCTCAAGCTTATTAATTTTTTACTCGAGCCGAGCTCGAGCTCAAGGTTATAGCTCGAACCAAGCTCAAGCCTTGTTAGAACAATCTCGAGCCTAGGTCGAGCCTTGTACTATTAAGCTCGGCTCGGCTCGAATCCACCCCTAGTACCAACCCACCCATATTGACCCACTAACCCATTTGCCACCCATGTCACCCTAACCCGCCCTAATCCACCCATACGACCCACTAACCCAATGCAAATATAAAAAGCACAAAAATTGTAGAAAATATAAAATACAGAAAAGGCAAAAAAAAAATAATAATAACACAAAATTTGACATAGATTTGCAAAAAAAATACATTGATAAGAATTGTAGAAAAAACAAGGAAATGATTGTAGAAGAGAGGGCTGCTGACATGGTGTGTGTGTGTGTATAACAAAATGCACAAAACAACAAAAATTATAAAAATACTGGAATTATAGAAAAATGCAGAAAGTGCAAATATATAACAAAAATATAAAAAATGTATAGATTATAGAAAATAAAAATTGCAAAAAAACAAAAAATTATAAAAAGTACTAGAAATTATAGAAAATAAGCAAAACACTAAAATTGAAAAAATATACAAGAAAATCCAAAAATACAAAAGACTCATAAAAATATAAAAATTGGATAAAATACAAAACATTGCAAAAATACATAAAATATAAAAAAATTCTGAAAAAATATACATTATAGAAAAAAGTAAAAATGCAGGAAAACATGAAAATGATAAAATTTTCAAAAAAAAAATATGTCTGACAAAATCATAAACTGCAAAAAAATACGTAAAATGATAAAAATTTGAAACGACTAAAAATCAGAAATTTCTGAAAAATAAATTATAAAATTTTCAAAAATAATATATTCTATAAATATAAAAATTGGAGACAAACTAATAAAATGACAATTATTCAAAAACAAAATCAAACAATAATCATACATTGCATCCAACGAAGATAGCAGCAAATTTTCAAAATAAAATTCAAACAACAATCAAACTATGCATCCAACGAAGATTGCAGCAAATTTTCAAAAAAAAAAATCTAACATATTCAGATAAAAAGAAATAATATTATTTTTGTGTATATTGTAGAGCCCTTGATGGGGATATAAAATTTACATTTTAAATTCAAATTGCAAAAATTTACAATACATTGCAAATATTTAAAAACACTAAAAATTGCTGAAATTTCTAATCATAGCCTTCGTTCATTAAAATTTTCAAACAAGAGTGGTGGTGCGGTTGTCATATTCAAATTGGATATCTGAGTGAAAGGGGGAGTGGTGGTGCAGCGGGGAACTTCAAAGTTCAAACTATGGATCTGAATAAGAGAATGTGATAGTGTGACGGACTCAAATTAGAGGTCTGAGTGAAAGAAGAAGAGCATTGATGCAACGGACTAATTTGAGAGAGAGAGAGCTTCAAATGGAGATTTGAGCAATAGGGGCGTAGAGAGAAATTTACATCTGTGCCCCACAATGTCCTGCAGCACATCCCAACCTTGTATTGGGAACATTTTAACATTATCTCTGTACTTGTCATCGAGAGATGTTCTCAATACAAAATGGGGCACCCCTTGTGAGGCACAGATCTGAACTCGATAGACAGGGGTAATCAGGGTCATGAGAGAGAATTTTGAATTTTGAAGAATAAATCCCCGATGGATAACCCTGACCCTGACCTTATTGATCATTAGACCCATATTGACACGTAGTTATTAGTTAATGTGCTCAACATAGTGGCCTACCTAATCCAGACTGCTTCATGCGCGCGTCACTCCACACTGAATCTAGTTCTTCCTCGGAATTTTATTTGTATCAATACTTCTTTAATTCATAATGGGTCTGCTACATCGTAAAATGATTGAATTACTATTAGAACTATTTTCATAAAAATGAGTTAAATTACGATTATTGAAGCATGTCTAATATCTGCCATGACAGATTTCTTGTTTTACGACGTCTACGATCTGAGTTATCGAATGTTTCAGATAATTCGACGAGCATTGTTGACACATACAATGAATCATTCGATCATTGTCATTGAGGGGGTGTTCTTTTTTCGGATTCTAAGAGGGGGAAAAGTTGGTTAATGGGATTTTGATTCTCATTGATCAAGAATCCCATATTCTTTTTTCAGATTTATGTAAGGATCAAAGAAAGTTTATTTTCCTAAGTATCACTTATTTGGGTAAGTGATACATATCTCCTAGGTGAGTAAATAATTTTTCCACCTTGGGAGAAAGTGGTTAACACTTTAATGGGATAAAAATGCCTTTTTATAATAATAGATTTTCATAGCTAAAATGGTCATTGCCTTATTTACATGAAAAATAAATGAACATGAGTAAATGCACTTACCCGAGTAAGTGTTTCTCAAGAAAAACTTACTTAGGTAACTGAATTTACCCAGGTAAATAACTTACCAAAAAACAAACGGGGCCTGAAGATATCGATTTATTTCCCACCAACATGGGTGTGTGTGTCTAGAACCAATAAACTAAATAATTTTAACAAGTTCCAATAAAATCATTTAGAAAGACTAATTATTGGGATTTTTGCACTGTACTCCACTTCAGAACTCTGATTTGAACTGCATTCCTACAACAATTCAAATTTATAAATAATTTCATCTATAACACTCATACCTACCCGTGAATTGGCATCAATTCCGAGCTGGCACCTACCCTTAACTTTACGGTGGAGCTAGTATTTCAAAGGTGGATTGAACGGTAAAAACCCCAAAAGATAATGTCCCCACAATTGTTGCTTTTATATTTTGAGACAATTTTCGACAAATACCTTGGACAACTTGGTGCCACTTTGGTCCTCAAATTTTAAAATGCGACAATTTAGCATCCAAACTTTCAAAATGTGTTAATTTAGTATCTGTTGTTAATCAATCTATTAACCAACTATTGAGTGGCATTTGAAAAAATACAAATACCCTTTTGAGTGTCATCTAATTCTCTTTATCAACCATTCAAACGTTGAAAAAAAATGAACAATCTCAAATCTTTGCCTCTTCTATTCAAGAAAGTAGGTGTCACATCTAAGTGGGAAATAACATTAATAATGATGCAACCATGGGTTTGAAAAATCTCAATGGTTTTGAGATTTTGAAAGCAAAAGTAGACTCAAAAGTTAAATATTTTGTATGGAAATATTGTTTAAATGATATTGCAACGAAAGAAAACCTATATAAAAGAAAGTTTGCCACAGATGATATTTGTCATCGGGTGATTGAGGGTTATGCAATTATACAACTTTACGAGAAAAATGGTTGTCTGTTTCCTCTTATCTCTTATCTCTTAAAGTGCAATCATACAATTTTTTTGTTTTCAAATGATACCCCTAAAAAGATAAACAAAAACTCTCATATATGAGATCAAAATGAATATTTGATAATTTTCAAAATTCAGAATAACATTCTCTGCATTCGGAATTTAGAGGAAAGAAAAGTTCACCAATACCAATATACATCTTTAATGTAATTATTGCACTTTCAGATGTCAGACTTCAAAGCAAACGAGCAGGCCCTGAGTTTCTAATGTTGTGTTATTTTAGTCTGGTTGTCATCTCACTACTAAGTAGAGGAACCCACGTTTCTTCTTTCAAGCAGTGGATTTCAACATGACCAGACTTCAGTGTGCAAGAGAAAGATAGAAAGGTTCACTTGATCATTTTTTGTTTCTAATTCAATGGCATCTTTTGGTTAAACTATAGGAGCATTTAGCACATCTTTCCATGTGGTCTTTTAGCTRTTTACAAGCCGAGAAGACCGAAAATCAGTATATTTCTATTTGACACACCAAAGATCTAGCCACCAAAAGACGGGATGCCGAAAAGACGCAAAAAGCCCATTTTAGACTGATTTCGAAAAACTCCAAATRAAACTCCCRTCTTTCATCTTTCAATCTCGAAAAGACTCAAAAGCTCAACGAGTCTTTTAACTATCAAAGCTACAATAAGATACTCTCAAAAACACTTGCCAAACGGGCCCGTCAGCTTCCTCTCCCATCCAATAAGCTATGGCTTTGACTGGTTGGATGCCCGTAAGCTTCCTCTCCCATCCAATAAGCTATGGCTTTGACTTGGATGCTCTGTATAAGTCCGCGTTCTGGCACCGTGGGTTCACTAGATGCGTGAACCCACCAACCACAATCGACCACGCATCCAAGATCAAGATTCATAACGTTAAAGAGCTTTGCACCATTAACATGGGATAACCGGTTCAACCGGCCACAAAAACACAAAAATATTCGATTGTCTGAAAACCGCTCCACCGAACCATACCCACACATCGGCAACCATACAGTAGCGGACGGTGACCCAAACCAGAAACCATCAACGGCAAGAATTCCGGCGGAAAGTTTTTTTACCTCCTCTCTTCTTCTTACAATGACTTCATATTTTCTCTCTTCAACAGATTGAAGCCTTACACCGGGTTTCTTCAGGCGAACTAAGGTGGTCAACACCGGCCACCGGTGGGCTTCCTGTTGTGGCCAATTGCAGCGGCCGATCAGAATAAGGCACGGCCACCGGCGGTGAGAACTCCGGCAGTACATTTTTTGGCCGCCTTTACTTCTTACAAGGGCTTCCTGTTTTCTCTTTACAAACAGATCGAAGCCTTACACCTACGGGTTTCTTCAGAGGAACAAAGGTGGGTCAACAACGGCGGGCGGGCTTCTTCAGGCTAACGAAGGATGGTCGACACCGGTGGGCTTCCTATTGTGGCCGATTAAAGCAGCCGATCTGAATTCAACGCAACCCATTCCATCTCTCCCCCCCTTTCTTCTACCGGAGTTTATTTGGAGTTGGTTGTAAATTCCTCGCTGGTGAGAGCGATCAAGGCGGCCATCAGAGTTCTCGTCACCCGTTCAAGGCGGGGACGGCGAATTTTTTCCCGCTGCCTGTGGCTTATGCGTTAATAACGCCTACTTGCAGTAAATCGCCGGTGAATGCTTGAATTCGGTACAGGAGTAAAAAATGATAGAATAAAAAATGGCCGGTTGGGGAGAAAATTTCCATTAATTCGTAATTAACACGAATGAAATGACGTGTTCGCCTCTCATTCGAGGGTGCACAGAACGCGGCCTCCTCTGTTTCGGAGCAAGTTGTCCATGTACAGACTACTTTTTGTTTTATGTAAACAGACGTTGCCCACCTGTTGGCTAGACGGAGTAAAACAGTCTGGGTTGTTTGTACCGACTGGTCAAATAAGACAAAATAAGTTGATCTGTATCGTTCGATCTAATCACCCTTGCTGTTTCAACTAAAAGAAAAGCCGGCAGGCGTATCAAGCCCGACTTAGGAGAGACCGGGCAAACACGTCGGACTAAGTGACTAACAGGCTCCAAGCCATACTTTTCTTATGTATACAACGAAAGTTCAATACCATTTCCAACGTCTGAAACCAAATAACAAGAAACGCACTAATAACTGAAGTGTTTAAGCGGAAAGAAATTTTGGAACGAAACGATACAACTTTCTATTCTACTTTTTTTTTCTAAGATTTATCAGAACAACCATAACAACGAGTAACATAACGACAAGAACCAGCGGTCAAAAACGGGAGCTCCCGTTGAAGAACCTAGAACATTAAGAGCTCCAAAAACATCTACGGAAACCAAAGTACCACACAACAACCCAAGCCCAGACCTAAACATATTCGGCACATCAATTCCTCCAGTTTCCGTCAGAAGACCCATCACCCCTCGAGTAGCGAGATCCACGCTCTCCGTACCCGCGATCACGGCCGCCTAAACTGCGGTTGTAACCACCACCATCACGGCGACCATAACCGCCATAGCCACCTCCACCTCCACCGCTGCGGAATCCACCGCCGCCACCGCTAGACCTTGACTGCGCTTGGTTGACCGTTATGTTCCTACCGTCGAGGTTCTGCCCGTTCATCCCTTCGATAGCGTCCCTCATGGACTGCTCATCACGGAAGGTGACGAAACCAAACCCTCTCGATCTACCAGTCTCGCGGTCGCTGATGATCTGCACATAATCAAACAAGGGGTCACGTCAGAACAAGATCAAGCCTAACCAAAACAAAAACATGAAATCAACAAAAGAGAAACATAAGATCTGAACCCAAACCGATCGATCTACGCCTCTGGAAAGACGGAGACACATACCGTTTCCGGTGATCAATTAGAGTAACAGAGATAACAGGAACAGAATACAGATGAACATAGCCACCGATATCAGAGAGCACAAAACAGATCAACAAAGCCGAATCGATTCATCGGGATCTGATCCGATCTCTGCATCGGGCAAAGTTCTGAAGCCTCGCTAAAACGGACCTTTGATTCCTGGATCTCGCCGTAAGCACTGAAAGCCCTCTCGAGGGATTGGTCGTCGGTGGACCATGCAAGCCCACCGACAAAGCAACGATACTCAAATTCAGCAGAAGCCATGGCAGAAACCCTGCGAAATTGAACCAAGAAAAGGGAAAATAGCAAGAGATGACGGAACAGGGATCGAAAGAGGGGGATAGAGAACCCGCCTCCAAGAGCACGAGTAAACCCTGAACCCCCCACACCCTACCTTTATAGTTAAGTTTCCCCTCTATCTTTCGGTCTAACCAGGGTTAGTTAGGGTTTACCGGTATGCCGCACCCAAAGCACGTGTTTACGTGCGGTCTACTTCACAGCCGTGCATTGCGTTTGCAAAGTTGGAACCGCTCTGCTTGGGGGGTGTTTGGACACTGCTCTATCTCTGACCAGTATTAGTAATCCGTCCGGTTTGCCTTATTGCCTACGTGTCTAGACTCTAGGATGTAGCGTAAGCGTAGACTCGTAATAATTCAAAAACTAGCGCCAAGTTGTGTAGGAGTAAGTTTACATTGAGAACCAAACACTTTCTTAAGAGTCAGAAAAGGAAAAGACAGATATTGCATGACGAACGTCTTCAGACTTCAGCTTTGATTCCGCATGGTCCCACGCTGACGTGTTGGATAAGCTACGAAGAAAGATAAAAAGAATATATTTATAGATAGGTAGTTGAAATTCAAAAATATCTTCGTGGCGTAATGACTATAACAGCCATATGTCGTCGACAAAATAAAAAAATATCTTTGGGAACATGGATCACTATCACCAACCCGACCCAGAAATTCCGAATTGGGCATAGTTTTTTGTGTTCTCACTTCTCACCCAACCCGGGAGACCGGAGTCCTTCAAAGCTAAAATAGTGGCATCTGGGGTGCAAATGGATTCGATCCGATTTGAGATCCGATCTTATTTCGATCGCATCTGTGGATTGGATTCAGATGACCTTCTATCCAAAGCGATAAGATTCTATATGTGATATATGTATTTATACAAATATATATTACATATATACATGTTATTTATTTATTTATATTGTATTTTTGTAATTATTATATTATTTATTTTGTTATAATATATATATGAAAATAATTAAAAAATATTTGGATTTTTTTGTTTTTTTTATTTAAATTGGTATATTTTAATTTTCTTTTAATACTTTATTAATTATTAAATAAAATAAATCGGATTGGATTCCTAAGATTCAACTTCTCGATCGGATTCAAATTCAAATCCTAGTCTATCAAATCCAATTAGATCTACCATGACCAGTGTCAGATTGGATTCAGATATACCCTAATTCATCTAGCTGCACATCCCAACACAAGCCTAAATCAATTTATGCATATTTTGAAATATATATATACATATGTAATTTAATGTTACATTTTATATTATATATAATATAAAAATTAAAATAAATACTATATATACAATTTTATATTATATAGCATATAAAATAAATATTGTATACATATTATATGATATATGCATTGTTTTCAACCCATCGTTGACCTAGTCAATTCAACCACTCGAGCTGTCATTCAACAAGGATTCTAGGTCAAGTCCAGTAAAAAACCATTGACTTGGTCAAGAACCATCCGGTCTGACCGATTCAACAATTGACCCGTTCAACGTGATCATCGGGTCGCAGGTTGCACACTTAATGCATGCGAACTTTTGGAGATCATAACTTTGCACTCCAATGTCTAACTGGGGTGATATTTTTTCTTTTGGGCAACTTTTCGAGATCTATGCATCCCAATGAACCATAGGCGCCTTGCCTAGCTATTTTCGTGAAAAATCCCTTTTTTGGCCTCAAATTGCTATTTTTAATATTTTTATAAATAAAAAATTAAATTGAATTAAAAAACATAAACTAAATATAACATATCTAAAACATAATTATACACTATTTATTGATAAATATATATTTATACATACATATATACCTTAAATACATATGGGATGATCTGACTTATTCGACTCAAACAATTGAACCAGTGACCTACGACCCAAAAGCAACAATAGTTTGGCCTCTGGTCAGTTTTTAAAACATTAGATATATGATATATAATATAAATTACATTTAATATTTCACATATAAAAATCATATATCTAAACGACCACATATAATGTTATGCATATGTTCAAATAAGTATTAATGATACATGAAATATGGTATTTGGATTTAATTTTGTATGAGATACAAAATCCAAAGCAAGTATTCACTTTATATAGTATAAGTTTTATTGTTTTACATATTTTAATACCATGATACTTGGTTCTTAATTGAGTGAGCTGAATCTAAATCCGATGCAAGTGGGGTTTAATCAAACCAAATTTCAAATCCGCTTCAAGATAAGCAAGTATGGTTGACAAATCTAAAGCTCTATTCTCCAATATGTTGCATCTATGGATTGTGATTTTAGGAGTGTAGACCATTAACACTTTGAGATGCTACAATACTCACAACATTCCAGATGTGTCGTGTAGATCCATTTAGTGGGACCATTTTGCTTCCTTTTACTCATTGCCTTTGCCCCTCTTTGACTCTAGGCGTGGAAAGTTAAAAGAGATTCAAACAAAAAAAGAAACTCTTAGATTTTCATTCATTTCCTTAACCAATTTCTTTACACTACGTCTATAGCATTAGCATCAAGTTTTGGGTCCTGCCAAGGGTGTTCAAATTCAGATGATAAATTGAAAATCGAATTGAACCAAACAAAATAAGCTAGTATGGTTCGGTTGATTCAGATGTCGATTCGTTTCAGTTTTTGTTTATTTAAAAAACCAGTTTTTAGTTTCGATTCGATTTGGTTGAGATTTTCAACCAAACTGAACCAAAAACCAAACTAGTGGTTGTATCTAATTAAGTCTATTAAATATATAATATTTTATTTAATAATTTATACTTATTAATTAATAATTATCATCTTTTCCAATGGTCAATTCTCAATTCCCCATTGTGTATTAGGCCTGTTCTAACTTTTAATTAATAATAGTTAATTAAATTGTTCATGGACTATAAACAACTAAAGTATATATTAATACCAATACTAATTATTTATTCATTAATTATTTGTGGAAAATGGGTGTAGTTGTTTTAATAATTAATCATTAAATTATTCAATAAATGAGTATAGTTGTATCAATTGTTCATTAAAGCCTACATTAATTATTAAAACCTAGATTAAAGAGTAACAATTAATTGTTCATTAATTATTAAAACCGAACCGACTTAAATTCAATTAGGGTCAATTTGATTCTAAACTGTAGTTCAGTTCTGTTTGATTGAGAGAAATAGTTAAACCAAATAATCAGTTAGGTCATCGATTCTAACCGAAACATCTCTCAATGATAATCCTAGAAATTATGACATTGGAAGATGTTTTCAATACACAGGGAGGATGTGATGTGGGATGCTATGGGGGGGCCAATCTTGTGGGGACTTGATTTGAACTCTTAGAATTCCTAATGCGATCGTACAATTCAAGTCAGGGGGAAATTCTTAATTCATGGGGGTGATGATGTATATAGGAGGGGTGGGTGTAAATACATTCGACTAATAAGTGATTTTCATGCGGCCAATCAAATATGTCAATCGTATACTTTCTCTGGTACTCTATCAATTACAAGATAAATAAAATTTTTCATTAATTCAACAAACTTTTATCGCTGCATTTGGAATTTGAAGAGTTGATGAAAGAGCGGTATTGATAAATAAGATTTGAGCTAGGAATTGTGTTTACTCTTGTTCCCAAAATCCCAACTCGGTATTTGGGATCAATGTGTTTCACATCTCACCTATTTACAAGTTACTATTTAGGGAGAGATGTTCCCAATGTATACCATAATGTCTTGTGGGTAGGATTCTATAGGCAGGAGATCTCAATTGATTTGTTTCACCAAGTGATTTTTTGTTTTCCTCTAAAATTGGAGTAAAGTAACCATTTCGTATCCTTGACTGGAATTTGTTAAAAAGACCCTTTTTTCATATGACTTTATTTGAATAAATATTACTGCATGCATAGGAAGGACTAGGTGAAGATAAATCCGTAAAACAAGTTATCCATGTACTAAACCCATATTAGATGCACTAATAGAGGTGCAACAAAGATTACCACATGACTCCACCTTCAGACCGACAGAGATTATGACTTGGAATCAAATCCTGCTGCCACCAAAAGGTTGGGACTTGGGAGGTTAAGGAAATGGGCCAAATGGGCTTTTTACTGTCAGAGTATTTACATCCAGGCTCAGTTTCAATTAGCAAAACTTGACATAGTTGACAAGTGATTGGGGTCCATGGTGGAGAGTTACGGCAGCCCAGACCCAAAAGGCCAAAATATTCTTGTGTATCACAAATAGATATGCAAATGAACTGGCTAAATTGCCACGGATATTTTGTCGCAACCTCGAAAAGTCATTAAGGCATATCTTCCCCCAGGCCACAACGAAGGTTGCTGAGTTCTATGAAAAAGCAGGTTAATAATTCTACACCATGGGCAGTGGGGTCGTGTGAAGCACTGACCACTGGCTTTTGTCCACCCCAGTAATAACCAACTACAATATGTTTCCCTTTACTAAAATCAATGGACTGAATATGGTGGGCTCCGAGCCTTGCTTTTCAAAGTATTTTACTTTCGCCACTTTTTTGGTTCCAGGTTTATGATTTTGGACCCATTGCTTCCAAGGATCACTCATAGTACCTTCGTCGTTTCTGAACTCTTGTTGATCAAGACGGTGGGACCGTTTGGCCTAGAAACCGTTTAGTCAACTAGTTCTATTTCATCCTTTAATCGGAATCTTATGAAAAACTGTTGATTTGGTCCGCATCTTATTGATTCAGCCATAGTTTTTAAAACCGGATCGGACCGGACTGTTGGATCGGAAAAATTGGGAATTAGTCAGGTGATTGGTTCCGTTTTACCTTAAAACTGTTTATTTGGTCAGACAATTGCTGACCTGGGCGGTTAAACCGTTCGAACAGTTCAACGGTTTGGCCAATTTTTTTATTTTTCTTTAATTAGAACGGGCCATCCAATCAATACGAAAGGTTGGACCGATCGACCGCCTGAGAACCGGACCCCTAACCAGTTCGCTGTTCGATTCAGTTTTAAAAACCTTGACTCGGGCAATTAAATTATTACCCATGTTTTGGCCATTTTTTATTTTAATTAATTTTTAATTTTTTAAAATTACAATGGATCATCCATTTGAACCGGATGATCAAACCATTTATCCAAAAACCAGTGGTCAAAACAGTTCCAGTTCTCGACTGGTTTTTAAAACACTGGTACCGGTACCATAAATAAGGATGGAGAAAAACAAAACATGGTTTCCAAATCATAGCCCAGACTTCTGTAAATACGTTTCATTTCAAATTTCTATTTGGAGTGATGGAGCACAGGGTGTAAGCTTTCCTTGGAATGGGAAAGCTTTCGCTGTTTAGAAAAATAGTTCAGGCTGTTTTGAACCTTCATGTGCATTATACCTTGCCCATTTAGGGACATACTACAACATGAATGTTTTTGTTTTCATTTATTTTTGGAATCGTCACATAAAAAAAAAAACAAAAACAAAAACATCTTATTGAACTCTGTTTTTGTTTGCAAAGAGAAAAATAAGTTGGTTTTGTATAAAAAAAACAACACATGTTTTTAAAACCAACATAATACTGGTTTTTAAAACAAAAACAATTTTGTAATATAGAAATTATATGAAGAATAATATGAAAACATGTTTTTGTGTTTTTGTTTAAGAAACAATTTTCTAAAAAACAATCTAGGTAAATGCAGTTACCTGTGTAAGTTTTTCCTGGGAAACATGTTCTTTTATTTTTCATGTAAATAAGGTAATGATCATTTTATCCATAAAAATCTATTATTAAAAGGGGCATTTTTGTCGAATTCAAGTGTTGGCAACTTTCCTCTAGGTGGGAAAATTATTTACCCACCTAGGAGATGGGTACCACTTATCCGGGTAAGTGGTACTCAGGAAAATAAACTTTTTCTTTTCCCCACATAAATCTGAAAAAAGAACATGTGATTCTTGATCAATGGGAACCAAAATCTCATTGACCAACTTTCCCCCTCTCAAAATCTGAAAAAAGAACACTCCCATATTGCCAATTTGGGAGAGCTATTACAAGTGGCCTCTACTTTGTGAAATGGATATTATATAGATGGCCTTATAAGCTTTGTTAGGTGAAAAAACTGGAAAGCCCAAATATACTTCAGGAAAAAAAGGCTCAATCAAAGTTTCAGCCATCACAAAAGAGTTCATAATAAATATAAAGCAAGATGTCCACTAGTGTGATTATTTCTGGAAATTAGATGACCGAGAATCTTTTATGTGGCAATGTTTTATGATCAATGGGGATGTAAAATATAAATTCCAGATTCAAGTTGCAAAAATTTATAGTACGTAAATTGCAAATATTTCAAAACAATAGAAATTGCTAAAATTTCTGATTGTAGTATTTGTTCATTAAAATCTTCAAACTGGAGTGGTGGTGCGGTGGTCATATTCAGAATGGAGATCTGAGTGAGAGGGGGAGTGGTGGTGAGAGAGTATGGCATCTAGTTTCAAATGGAGATCGGCGACATGAGAGAGAGCTTTGGAGAATAAATCCCTAATGGGTAATCGGCGACTGAATCTAGTTAAATAATTTTAACTAGCTCCAGTAAAATTAATTAGGAAGACAAAAATAGTACCCCACAATGTTTCTATATTTCTGTTATTGAGAGTGGGGAGGGGCTTCTGAGTGTGCCTCACACCGATCTCACAGTCACATCCCACCGTATGTGGGTGTCCTTTGGTTCCATTTACAGACAGCTGCAGTGTTGGTGCTAGACCAAATAATACCACTTCTCTTTGGCTCTTCAGGGTCTTTTTTTTTTTGGAGGGGGGGTGGGATTTTCAGGGAGAAATAGTTAATGGGATTTGATTCTCATTGATAAAGATATTAATGTTTTTTTTTTTCAAAATTATTTGAGTTCACGGAAAAATTATTTTCCATGGGTATCATTTATCTTACTAAGTGATGCCTTTCTCACAGATGGATAATTTTTCTTTTTGATGAAAAAATTGTCAACACTTGAATGAGATAAAACATTCCCTTTTTATAGCTAAAATAGTTATTTTATTATTTATCTGGATAATAAAAGAACATAGATAAGAAAATAGAGCCTAAGAGTCTTGTGTGGAATAGCAACCAGAATTATTAACATGTTCGAGTTCAAGATTAGAAAACATCCTGTGCATGGCAGAAATTCAAGATTAGAAAACAATAAGAACGAGGCAAAAGAAGACAAGAAACATCCATGACCATGCCATTAGCAAATTAGTCTACCGTGAGGTGAATTTCGTGAAAGTTAAAACACGTGTGAACATTTAACTTAAGATCCAACAACAGCTTCAAACGCAAGCACTCAATGTAAATTTCATTCTCCATGTAGATGAAGGACCTGTTTTTCCTCTAAGTTTTATAAACCTATCTTTGAAATTGAGCATAAGGTTGTGGGCCTTTTAGGAAAGGCAGCCCAACCTTCAGCCACGTTGATGGACCCGACCGATCCCAAGATTGAAAGCTTACCGAACCAACGTGGTTAAGACTTAAGAGCAATGCAAGCCATTAATTAGTTTTAATGGATTCATGTGATGCATCTGGGTTTCCAACTCAAACCCATCAAAGATAACATAGTATAGTCCAAGTCAGTGGAAGCATTGAGCTCTAGGAAAAAGTTTAGGACCCCCGTTCAACTTAATTGGGAGGGAGGAAATCATTTCCATTTTTTCCAAAGAAACAAAGAACACTTTCACATTTTTTCTTTAAGAAGGAATCTCCTTTCAAATTGTCAATTCTCATCCACCAGTCAGAGAGCTATTATTAGTCATTGGGACATTCCGAGGCAAATTGTAAAGCCTCCCTAGATTTTCTAACAATCTTATAGACCTCCCTTGTATTGACTCGGTTTAATTTTTAAAATACCATATTTACCCTTAACAAATTACACGACCGAATGCAGTCATTGCCCCCTACCCACAACCTCTCACTCATCCCCCTCCCTGTTTACATGATCACTCATTCCTTCACACAAACATGCGCACTTTATTCTGAGTTCGGCTTCGGTCAGTCCAACAGAGTTTACAGCCTTTCTGTTCGCACTTCCAACAGTATACTCGTGCATTTATAAAATTTTTATAATTATTATCGATTATAATAATAACTAGGGATATGAATACCCTAAGATCGTTCATATACATTTATAAAATATTTATCTTTATTTAATAATAAAATTTTTATAGGAAAAATCTTGATGCGGCCTACACGTAAGGGTATCCTTGGTTTGGTTAAACTGAACCGATTTCTTTGGTAATACCAAAACCAATTCGCTTCTTTGATTTTTTATATTTTGAATATATTACATAAATATATATATAATACTATATAACGAGGACTCTACATCAGTACATTGTTTCAAGAAAGTGCAAACATTTTGCAATAAGAAAAATAAAAAAACAAAAAAGAAAATTTTGAAGGGGATTGAACAATAAAAAATTTAGACCCACTTGAGAACACCGCCAAGCGCAAAACCTCCCATGTGAATCGAAGGCAGCCTTCGACAGAAGGCAGATCAGAGGGGTCACATGGCGACGCTCCAATCCAGAGTGTTGTCGCATTAAGCAACTTATCCACTCATGTAACCGACCCCTTTCTCCCAGACTCAAAGCCTTGCTTTTCTTCTCGTATACGATTAAAGTTCAACAATACCACTTCCTTCTTACGAGACGTAATAATATTTTTTGTGATGGAAAGAAAAAATCGCACCAATTAATAGAAAAAATTAGATCCACTTGTGCGTTTCATATTTTTGAAACCAAATAATATGAATCGCACCAATGCACCACTAACAAAAGATATTAAACAAAAGGAAATTTGCGCCGAAACCATAACTTTCTATTCTACTTTTTTTCTAAGATTTATCAGAACAACCATAACAACGAGTAACACAAGGACAAGAACCAGCGGTCAAAAACGGGAGCTCTCGTTGAAGAACCTAGAACATTAAGAGCTCCAAAAACATCTACGGAAACCCAAGGAACACACAACAACCCAAACCCAGACGTAAACATATTCGGCACATCAGTTCCTCCAGTTTCCGTCAGAAGACCCATCGCCCCTCGAGTAGCGAGATCCACGATCTCCGTACCCGCGATCACGGCCGCCTAAACTGCGGTTGTAACCACCACCACCACCATCACGGCGACCATAACCGCCATAGCCACCTCCACCTCCACCTCCACCGCTGCGGAATCCTCCGCCACCGCCACCGCCACCACTACCCCTTGACTGCGCCTGGTTGACCGTAATGTTTCTCCCGTCGAGGTTCTGCCCATTCATCCCTTCGATAGCGTCCCTCATGGACTGCTCATCACGGAAGGTGACGAAACCAAACCCTCTCGATCTACCAGTCTCGCGGTCATTGATGATCTGTACATAAACAAACAAAAGACGCGTCAGAACAAGATCAAAGCAATCAAAACACAAAAACATGAAACCAACAAAAGAGAAACATAAGATCTGAACCCAAATCGATCGATCTACGCCTCTGAAAAGACGGAGACACATACCGTTTCCGGTGATCAATTAGAGTAACAGAGATAACAGGAACAGAATACAGATGAACAAAGTCACAGATATCAGAGAACACAAAACAGATCAACAAAGCCGAATCGATTCATCGGGATAGATCCGATCTCTGCATCGGGCAAAGTTCTGACGCCTCGTTAAAACGGACCTTTGATTCCAGGATCTCGCCGTAAGGACTGAAAGCCCTCTCGAGGGATTGGTCGTCGGTGGCCCATGCGAGCCCACCGACGAAGCATCGATACTCAACATCAGCAGAAGCCATTACGGAAACCCTGCGAAAATGAACAGAGAAAGGGGGAAACAGCAAAGAAAGAGGGGGATAGATAACCCACCTCCAGAGAACGATAAAACCCTCAATCCCCCGCACCCTATCTTTATAGTTAAGTCTCTCCTCGATCTTTCAGTCTAACCAGGGTTAGTTAGGGTTTACCAGTATGCCGCACCAAAAGCACGTGTTTACGTGCGGTCTACTTTACAGCCGTGCATTGCGTTTGCAAAATTGTCGGATAAATTATTTGGATTCCAATCCAAAGGTTGGACGTTCATTCCTCAGGGACGCACTTTCTTTTCCTGCATTGGAACCGCTCTGCTAGGGAGGGTGTTTGGACACTGCTCTAACTCTGGCCAATATTAGTAATCCATCCGGTTTGCTTACGTGTCTACACTGTCTAGATTCTAGCATGTACGGTAGACTCGTAGTAATTCAAAATCCAGCGCTAAGTGGTGTAGGGGTATGTTTACATTCATAACCAAACAGCTTTCTTGAGAGTCAGAAAAAGGGAAAAGACAGATATTGCATGACGCACGTCTTCGCCTTTGATTCCGCATGGGTCCACACTCACGTGTCGGATAAGCCAGGAAGAAAAAAGGAAAAGGAATATTTTTATACATAGGTAGTTGAAATTTAAAAAAAAAATATCTTCGGGCGAAGGGCTGCAACGGGTGATTATGGGCCGGGCCGCGCCGCGCTGGGCTTTGCAGTTATGATAAGAGTGATAGTTTAGGCGCCGAACTCCGGGCTTGAAACATAAGTCCTAGCTTAAGTATATACGAGCCCAGGTCGGGTCGGGTCGGGTCTGATTCTGTGCTAATATCACTTATATATAAAAACATTATATATTTATATATTAAATAACATAACATGTATATAAACTTATTTTATATATTATATAATATAAAATATTATATATAATATAAATTATATGTTATAATATTTATATATAAAATATATAATATAATGTAAAATAACATATATATGTATATATTATATACCAAAATGTGTAAATTTAAATATATGCGAGTCGGGTCGGGCTAGAAATATTAAGCCCAAACCTGGCCCTAAAATTTACGGGCCTGATGTGGGCTTAGGCCCAGGCCGGCCCTGAACACAAAACCTAGGCCCAAGCCCGAAATTTCTGGGCTAGGATGAAATGATCACCCTAGGTGCAAGTTGGGATGGAACTAATTTGTTTGTTCAAGTCAAGATGGAATTAGTTTTCTCCTTTTTTTGAATTTTTTATTTTTTCAATTTTATGTCATTTTTGAAACAACTAATGAGATGTACTTTCTCAATAACTTAAATAATATCTTCTCCTAAACTATTTCCCCCACTATCCCTCACTTTCTCTAAAATTATCTATAATTCCTACTTATCTTCAAAATTATCTCTAATTCTATTTATCTCCAAAATTATCTCTAATTCCTATTTATCCTCGGTCAATAAATTTTCTCCTTCTTTTTAATTTTTTATATTTTTATTCCATGTCATTTTTTAAACAACCATTGAGATGTGCTTTCCCAGTAACCTAAATAATCTCTTCTCTAAAAATTTCTCCTAAACTACCTCCCCCACTTTCTCCAAAATTATCTCTAATTCCTATTTATCTTTTAAATTATCTCTAATTCCTATTTATCCTCTCCCCAACTTTTTATCTATATCTATCTAAAGAAAGTTAGGATTAAAAAATTTAAGAATAATAAAATTAAAATATTTATTAAAAACACAAAAAAATAATTTTATATTTTTACAAAATATATCACAAAATTATGTACTAACAATTTAAATTCTGTTTTTCCGGATTATCAATTTAAATTTTATTATTTCAATAAATAAATATCAGAAATAACAAATATTATAAATATATAATTAACTATATAACAAAATATTTAGTAATATGTAATAGCATTAAATAAATAAAATTCAAATAACAAAAAAATTAAATATTTTACATATTATAAAAATATTTAACATAACTAGATTTTAAATAGTTAAAATAAAGAAAATACGTAATAAATTTAAAAAATTTCATAAAAGTAGAAAAATAATAATAACATAATATTGAAATTAATAATAATTTAATGTCTTACAAAATTAACAATGAAATTATGTATTAATAGTATAAATTACAATTTACTGGATTATTAAATTCAGTAAATAACAAAAAAATTTAAATATTTTACATATTATTTAAATATTTAACATAACTAGATTTTAAATAGTTAAAATAACAAAATTAAGTAATAAATATAAAAAACTTCTTAAAAGTAGAAAAATAATTAAAGCATAATATTGAAATTAATAATAATTCAATATCTTACAAAATTAATAATAAAATTATGTAATAATAGTATAAATTATAATTTTATGGAATATTAAATCCAATAAAAATTAATATTTTAAAATTAAATTTTTACAAATTATTTTAGTTGTTAAGTAACTAAATATTTTAAATAACAAAATATTTAACATAACTAGATTTAAAATTTGTTAAAATAAAGAAGTTATGAAATAAATTTAAAAAAATATGAAAAGTAGAAAAATAATTATAACATAATATTGAAAATAATAATATCTTAATATTTTACAAAATTAATAATTAAATTACTTTAATAATAATTTTACATAATATTGTAAGTAACTAATTTCACTTATATCAATTAATAATTCGAAAAAATAACTTTCATAAAAATTAATATTTATTAATAATAATTTTAAACTCTTAATATATATTTATTATATAATTATATATTCTAATATTAATATTTATTGTATTCTAGTAATTATTTATAGTTTTTTGTGATAAATGCATTTTCAATATAATTATGTATAAATTTATTTTTGTTATGTTATTTATCAAAAAACTTTCAATAATTATTGGACATTAAAATACTATTATTGAAATTTTTAAATTTTGTTTATTTTACTTATTGTATTTATTGTATTTTTATATGACTTATTCATTAATATTTGCTATAGATTATACTATTTGTTGACTAATTTAATATATTTTTAGTACCTATGTATTTTTGCAATTATTGTATCTTTTTCATTATCAATATATTTTTCAATAATTGTGTATTTTCACTATAAATTTTCAACAATTATTGGAGATTAAAATATTGTTATTTATTAAAGATGAGACTATTAATTTATCTAAAATTAGTGCTCATGAGTTGGTTCAGTTCAGTTGTAGGTTGTTTTGCCAACCAGATTGACTTGGTCAGTTGAAACCGACTGACCATTTGTGAAACCGACCCACTCAAGTTGTATCAGTTTGGGTCAATTTTTTGGTTTGGTCAATTGGTTCAAAAGATTTAAATTTCAAAATTAAATTTAAATTTTAAAAATTATAGTGCAATTGTTAAAAATGAAATTTATTATATAAAACATTTTAGACTAAGAAATATGGGAAATTTCCCACTTTTTCATATTAAAAATTATGTTTAAAATATAAAATATTAATATATATCAATGGTCAAGTCATCCGATTTTGGTTGATTTACAAATGGCCAAAGCAAAATTGATCCAATATGGTCATGTCAAGTTGATCGGGTTGGTCAATTTCATCAATTTAATGAATAAACCTAAGTGAAAATTGTAATTGTTATTTTTGTATTATAAAAAATTTTATTAAAAGTGGTATATAAAATATGAATATTTATTAATTATTTATAAATTTGAAATATAAAATAGTTGTATACTCTTATGTAGGGTTGTCAATTGGACTAGATTTGGTCCAATCCAATGTGAGTCCATTACAAATGGACCTGGTCCAATCTAGTCCAATGAGTATTTTAGACCATTTTGGACCAATCCAAAGACTGTCCAATCTGTTAAAATTCCTGTTCATTTAGATTGATTTCAACTCAAACATGGTCCATTGATACATATGTTCTTATTTTCTATTAATGGACCAGATATTGGCTCAATCCAATAAAAATTCATTATGGACGGACCAAGTCCAATCCAATATGTCATATTAGTTCGTCCAGTCTGTCCAAATTCAATATGTCTTGTTGGTCCATCCAACCCATCCAAATGGATTTTGATTTGGACGGAGTCCAGCCCAAAACCGGTCCATTGACACCCATACCCTTATGTGTTTCTATTAGGGTCATTTAGTAGAACACACCTTAGAGTTTTACATATTTATTTAAACCTACATTATAGTTTTCATTTTAATAAAATATCTCATATATTTTACAACTTATTCACTTAATCAACATTTCATTAAGGAGTGTTTGTTTTGTCATTTGGGCCATGGTTTTTTATTCCAAAATACCCTTACCACTTTTTTTGTACCGAAAAACAAAATTTACCAAATATAGTCAATAGAGTGGTTTGCCTGTGTCTTATTAGGGGAAAAAATGGTATTTTCGTTTTTATTTTCTTTTGATAAAATTTATTTAAATGAACATTAGGGTCGACATTGTCATTTTCCACTATCATCTAATGGAAGATTGATTAAATCCATAGTAAATTATAAGTGGTGTTTTAGTAAAATACAAACTACAGGATAAATTTTAGTAAATCCATGAAACTATAAGGGGTGTTTTAGTAAATGACCTTTTCTATTATTTAGCTTTCGCTTAACAAATCCCGTGCATCGCACGGGTCCCCGCTTGTTCATTATTTAAAATATATAGTTATTTAACTAAATATTTAAAATCTTAACCTTTTTATCATAATTGAAAGTTATCCAGTAATTATTTAAAATATAATATTAATTGATTTAAAATATTAATTTGAATATTTTGTTATTTAAGACATTTAGTTATTGAAATACTTAAATAATATTTCATTTTTAATGTTAGATTTTTATTATTTGAATAACATTTAGATTGGATAATCCAAAAAATCATAATTTATATTGTTTGTACATAATTTTGTAAAAATATATAACTATTAATAAAATTAATAATATGAATACTATTAAATCAATTATAATTAATTTTTGTCTATTCAATAAATATCTTAAAGTTATTATATACTTTTGTTAGAATACTTAAATAATTCTTAATTTTTTTAATTCAAACTTTCTTTAGATAGATGTAGATAAAATGTGGGAAAGAAGATAAATAAGAATTAGAGATAATTTAGGAGAGAAACTCTCTACTATAATTTTATTGAATTTAATAATCCATAAAATTATAATTTATACAATTATTACATAATTTTGTTATTAATTTTGTAATATATTGAGTTATTATTAATTTCAATATTATGATATAATTTTTTTATACTTTTAAGAAGTTTTTAAAATTTATTACATAATTTTATTATTTTAACTATTTAAAATCTAGTTATGTTAAATATTTAAATAATATGTAAAATATTTAAAATTTGTTGTTATTTACTGAATTTAATAATCCACTAAATTATAATTTATACTATTAGTACATAATTTCATTGTTAATTTTGTAAGATACTAAATTATTATTAATTTCAATATTATGTTATTATTATTTTTCTACTTTTATGAATTTTTTTAAGTTTATTACATATTTTCTTTATTTTAACAATTTAAAATCTAGTTATATTAAATATTTTTTTAAATATTTATATAATATGTAAATATTTATTTTTTTGTTATTTGAATTTTATTTATTTAGCGCTATTACATATTACTAAATATTTTGTTATATAGTTATTTATATATTTATTATTTACGACATTTATTTATTGAAATAATAAAATTTAAATTGATAATCCGTAAAAACAGAATTTAAATTGTTAGTACATAATTTCGTGATATATTTTGTAAGAATATAAAATTATATTTTTGTGTTTTTAATAACTATTTTAAAGTTATTATATATTTTTATTAGAATATGTAAATAATTCTTAAATTTTTTAATTCATACTTTCTTTAGATAGATATAGATAAAAAGTTGGGGAGAGGATAAATAGGAATTAGAAACAATTTTGGAGAAAGTGGGGGAGGTAGTTTAGGAGAAATTTTAGGAGAATAGATTATTTAGGTTACTGGGAAAGCGCATCTCATTGGTTGTTTAAACAATGACATGGAATAAAAGAATAATAAATTCAAAAAAAGGAGAGATATTATTTAACATAAGTATATTTTAAATAATTAAAATAACAAAATTAAGTATTAAGAGTATTATGATTTTATGGATTATTAAATTCAATAAGTAATTAATATTTTAAAATTTAAACAATGATATTATTTCAATGAATAAATAATATTGTAAATAAATATTTTCATCTATACCAATTAATAATTCTAAAAAACAACTTAAAAATATTGTTTATTAATAATAATTTTAAAAACTTAATCTTTATTTATTATATATTTATCTATACTAAAATTAATATTTGTTGTATTTTAGTAATTATTTATTGTTTTTTATAAATATATTTTCAATGATTATGTATAAATCTATTTTTATTTTTTATTTAATAAAAAATTTTCATTAATTGATGGAGTTTAAACTACTGCTATTTAGTTTTACAAATTTAATTTTTTATAACTTTTTAATAATTATTGGATATTAGACAATTGTTCACGGGTTGGTTCGGTTCCGTTATAGGTTGTTTGGCCAACCAAATTGACATGGTCAGGTTGTGGGGTTGGTCACTCGGGTTATATCAATTTGGGTAAATTTTCGGTTTGGTTGGTCGGTCAAATTAAATTTAAAAATTAAGTTTAAATTCTAAAAAAATTACAATGGCATTATTAAAAACATAAACTTAAAAATTAAATTTATGATATAAACAATTTTAGCCTAAGAAATATTAGAATTTTCCCACTTTCTTGTATTAAAAAAGCATATATATATATATATATATGTAGCTCGGGACATTCGATTTTAGTCAGTTTACAAATGGCCAAAGCAAAACTAATCCAACCCAATCGGGTAAGATTTTCATTCATTTATAACCAATTTCTTTACACTAAGGCAACATGTTTTGGATCCTTTTGTTAGGGGTGTTCAAATTCGGATGACAAACTGAAAACTGAACCAAACCAAATTAAATAAGCTAGTTCGGTTTAGTTATTTTGACTGTCAGTTCTGTTCAGTTTGGTTAAGATTTCCAATTGAACCAAATTGGAAACTGAACTGGTGGTTCTATTTGTTAATGGGTGATATAGCCTTCCAATCACATAGTACCATGTGTCATGTCCGAACCATTTGACATATCAACATCACGTGGAGGTAGGTCACGCTTGGCCAGATCAGCCCAAGCCCACCAACCCGACCTATATCTCTGCTGATGGAAGACCAGTAGGATGCTCCACATCATAACGGAGCACCTCACCTTGGGAGAACAAGCCAAATAACTTAAGTAGCAAATCAACCTCCGCGGTAACAACCTACGTGGAAGGCTGCCCTTATTCGGTAAGTGCACCAATCGATTCTGAAAAAAATGATGACACGTCCTCCACCTATCAAGGATGAGCCCAGTCCCATACGCTTCAAAGGGATTGGATGAGGATCATCACCAACACAAGTAGAACATACCCTAAAGAAAACAAATCGATATGGCCTACCACTCCCTGATATCGGCTCTTGGACCTTGTGGCCTATAAAAAGGCACCTCCACACCTTCACAAGGTATACGTGATTTAGTACATACTATCTCTCTAGCTCTTAGAATCTCCCTTAGCTTTCTTCCTCGCTAAGTTTGACAAACTTAAGCATCGTAGTGCCTAGCATGGGTCCAAAACCTTGAGTACTTTGATCTCTTGCCTTTTTCATATTGATTTGTTGACTCCAGCACCACTCGTTCGAGCTGTCCTCCAGCAGGAAAGTTGGGCAATTCGACCTCCATCAATTGACACCGTATATGGGAAAGTGAACAAAAAGCCAGTTCAAGCTCTCACTGCTTTAGTCACAATGTCGACATATCTTCCCCAAATAACAACTAGAACAAAGGAACCTCTACCGGAGGCAAACACAGGTAGTCATGCCCTCGGTGGTTCCTACCGGTGTGGATCATCGACTATTTCAGGAGCTAATGCAGTATGCCCAAAGCATGGGCATACACATGTAGTCCTGGGAGCAACATTCTCGCCACTCCCGGGCCAATGTAGCCCTAGGTAGACCTATTCATGGGCCGGTCTTTCACATGTTATCAACATAATTTACCCAGGCCCGAGCCCGAAGCCCAAGTTGTTGTCAACGAATTAGAGGGGAGACTAGGGGAGAGGAAGAGAGGGAGAGAGACCGTTGTTGGGAAATGGGGAGGCGTCACTAGAGAGATGATGGGAAGCCTCTGCATTAATTAACGTGTATTTAAAGATCAGAGAGAATAAGAGAACGAAACGTCTTGCCGGTCGCAGCCTGTGGAAAGTAATAAGAGAATGGGATGCCTCACCGATCGCCAATCGCCATCTGTGGAAGGAGATAAGAGAATGGGACACCTTGTTGGAGAAATTATACCGTTCACTGCCTCATCAATCGCCGGTCACCACTTGTGGAAGGAGATTATATGATACTACTGTTAGGTTGCTAGTCTGCTATCACTGGTTTTTGATTTGGAAGGGAAGTTCCAAGCTCTTCCAGGTTTGAACAGAAAAACAGGTTGAGGTGAGAGAGGGGAGACTATCAAGTATCAAATGAAAAATTAAGGTTAGGAAGTTAAGAAAATAATATGTATGTTATTATACTTTTAATAATGTATATTCTTATTATTATTGTTGTTGTTGTGGTTGTTGTTGTATATTAATATATAATATTGTCGGGTCAAACCAGGATTTTATGTGAAATCCCAAGCCTGGCCTGAAATTAAGTCGAGCTTTTATGTGAAATCTCGAGACTAGGCCTACAAATCGAGCCGAGCTGTTGGGTTACTCGGTCCATGAACAAGCCTAGCCCAGGTGTCGTTGCAGACGTAGCTACCGTCCCAAAATCATAATGTCAACAAGTTGGTGATCCCACTAGAGGATAGATCTCGACCTCTCACTAGGACTCAGACTTCCAAGGCATGGTACACCACTTACGTCCTGGACGAGGGGATTAGCAAGGCAACCACCTCGATCATGTCAGACAATAGGGCCTCGGAGTTGAGATCCAGGTGGAACATGAGTAGGAGGCGCCTCAGGCGTGAGCCCGTCAAGAATCGACTCAGTCCTAAGGTGGCGAATTGTGAAATGAGCCCAACTAAAAACTAGGAGGTAAGTCGGTCAAACTCCTCGATCGTGCCTCAATTCACCCAGGCTTTGCCCCCTATTGGCTGAGATCCTTGTTGAGCCCCGACCCAAGGACTTTAAGGTCCTGAACGTAGGAACTTGTGACAAAATAACTAACCCGGTCAACCACATCAACAACTTCTTGGCTATGATGGAGCTACACGGAGCAAACGTGGCAAGCTTGTGCCTCGCCTTCCCAACCACATTCCAATAGGCTGCTCTTATGTGGTACTCATGCCTAGCCCTAGGCTCCACTTAAACCTGGGACTAGTTTGTTAAACTATTTACAACCCACTTCGCCACCAGATGGTGTCGCCCAAAAACTGCCAACCACCTCATGACGGTCTATCAACGCTCTGGCAAGGACCTACGGGACCATGTGCATAGGTTTACTTTGGAGTCCTTACAAATCTAGAACCTTGACCCTGCTATACAGATGACTGTGGCGATCCACAACGTCCAAAACCCCTACTTAAGAAGGTCGCCTGCGAAGAACCTCCCAGAGGACATCCTCAAGCATGCCCAGAAAATACATGAACGCCAAGAAGACGCTTCTCACGCATGAGGAGCTTTCCGGGCTGCTTAATAATTACTTAATTATAAGTTTTCATGCTAATTACTTAATTTACACTAATTTTTTAATACTTTAAACCTTTAGTTTATTAGGTTGCTTAATAAAATTTAGTTAGGTTGTTTAATTAACAAAATTACCTAGGAATGGAAACTTTCCCCATCTTTGTCGGGTACTCAACCTCCTCGGTCTAATGGGGATGAATAGGGATCCCTAATCAGGGATGGGGATGGGGGTGGAGAATGAAGCCCTGCCCTGCCCCAACCCCGATTATATATGTTAAATATTATTTACATTATATATATATATGCGTCAAAACATATTAAAAATATTATTTATTTCTAAAATTTTCCTCTATTTTAAGTAAATTTATTTTCAAAAAAATACTTTTAATTAAAAAAAAATGGTGATCAAAGTCCCCATAAGGAACTTGTCTTCGTCAGGGATTAGGGATGGAGGGTAACATTTATCCCTAGTAGTGGTCAAGGTTGGAGATGGGGAATATGGTCCTTTCCCCTAACCCTCCCCATTGCCATTCAATTACTTATCATAAACAATAATTTGCTTATTTTACTATTAACTAAAAACAATTATTTAAATTTAAGTACAAATTAATAATAACAATAATTTATTAAGAACAATTATGGTTTAATTAACCTTAAATTAATAGTATTTATGCATATTTTACTATGAATTACTTCCCTTTGATCTTATTATTTGGTTTTCAAATTTTACCAGCCATCACACAGGGCCTTTCTAGTTCGACATATATTGCCAGTTTGGGAGAGCTTTTACAAGTGACTTCTGACTTACATAGATGGCCTTGTAAGCTTTGTTTGGTGAAAAAACTGGAAAGCCCAAATATACAGTCATTTATAAAAAAAAGGATCAATCAAAGCTTCAACCTTCACAAAAGAGTCCATAATAAATATAACATAATATGTCCACTGGTGTTATTATTTCTGGAAATTAGATGACCAAGAATCTTCTATATGGCAAGTTTTGTGATCAATATACTTTTATCATGACCAATAATCTTCTATGTGGCCACCGTCGAAGAGAAGAAGAAGAAGGAGAAGGAGGAGGAGGAGGGATGCGGTGAACAGAGTCCAGTGGCGGGAAGAAGAAGAAGAAGAAGAAGAAGAAGAAGAAGAAGAAAGAGGAGGAGGAGAGAGAGTACCTTGTGTCGGTAGCTACCACTTTTGGCAGTCAGTGATGAATCGACGAAACTGGAGGCTTCAATGGTGGCTGGACTCTAGGTTCAAACGAAACAAAAGAGAAAGAAGATCAATCGAACGAGGGTTTTGGGTTGGGATTGGGATTTTTATTTGGACCTTAGGGTCTTTTTGGTCCAATTTATGGGTTTTTTTTTGTCTTTTTGTATTAAAAGTTAGATGTAATAAAACTGGATGGTTATGTAAAATTGGGACCCATTCACCAGTTCTCTGGTTAAACCGGTTGGGTGGACAATTTTTTAACAAAGCGATTTTGGGGGTATATTTGGACCGGTTAGGGGGTGAGTCATGGTTCAACTGGTTCAGTTGGCCGGTCTGGTCCGATTTTTAGAACATTACAGTTTAGGATTGGCATACCTGGTCAAGCCCAAGGCAGCTTGTTTTTAGTCTAGGCCATATCTTTCAAACTAGCAAATAATGAAGTTAGTCGTGCAATTTGGAAGGGCTTAGGTTGAGCATTAGTTAAAATTTAGGAGGCACTCTTTTTTTTTTTTTGGATTTTGAGTGGGGGGAATGTTGGTCAATGGGATTTTGGTTTCTATTGACCAAGAATCATGTGTTCTTTTTTTTTTTCAGATTTATTTAGGGGCTAGGGAAAGCTTATTTTCCTAGGTATCACATACCCCACATAGGGGGAAAGTTGTCAATACTTGAACGGGATAAAAATGCCCCTTTTAATAATGAATTTTTATGGTTAAAATGGTTATTGCTTTATTTACCTTGGAAATAAAAGAATATGGGTACATGCACTTACCCAGGCAAGTGTTTTCCACGAAAAGCTTACCCAGGTAATTGCATTTATCCGAGTAAGTAACTTATTGAAAAGCAAACAAGGCCTTAAAATGAGTCTAGCCCTCTTACACAAGACCTAATGATTTGCACCTCAAGACAAACCATAACATGGTCTAGGTTGACTACCTCACCTTAAGGGGGTGCTTGTTTTTTTGGATTTTGAGAGGGGGGAAAGTTGGTCAATGTGATTTTGATTCCCATTGACCAAGAAACCCATGTTCTTTTTTTAGATTTATGTGGGATTAGGGAAAGTTTATTTTCCTAGGTATCACTTAAGGCTATGTTTGGTTTGAATGAAAAAGTAAGGAAAGGAAACCTTTACAAAGCTTGTATAGGTTTCCTTACCTTTCATTTCTTTTTCCTACATTTTCCTTCAAACCAAACACAGTTTAAGTGATACCTATCTCCTAGGTGGATAAATAAATTTTTCACCTAGGGGGAAAATTGCCAACACTTGAATGAGATAAAAATGCCCCTTTTAATAATAGATTTTTATGACTAAAATAATCATTATATTTACCTGAAAAAAATGGATAAATACACTTACCAAAATAAATCTTTTTTATAAAATACTTATCTAGATAAATATATTTATCCGAATAAATAACAAAAAACGAACAGGACCTAAATCTTCTAACCAGTCCTTATTGGAAAAATTTATATTAATCAATCGACATTATAAAAGGGATAGTCAATCAACTGAATTTTTATCGAAATTCATGTGATTTTGATCGGTCAAAACCTTTTCAGTGTCATATCTTTCCGGCATCATAAATTTTCCCCTTCGTCATATGTATCAAGCCCCACTCCAACAATTAAAATGGGCTTTGGCCTTTGGGTAATGAATAAGGCTATAATGGCGATGGAGTTAGATGATGGCTTAGTTGGGGCCAGCCGGCCAGCGTTAGTGCGTTACCCTTACGACTCACGGGACTTGCGATGTACAAAGGATGTCTACATGAGTGGGTTTAGGTTGAGCATTTGTTAAAATTTAAATAGGCCCGAGGCCAATGCAATGTAATTTTTGTAAGTCGTATATTGTATTGGCTTTGTGCCCAATTTAATTTTATGTAATATTACATAAAAGGGTAAAAAAACTAAATCATACCCCAAGATTAATTGCAAACTATACCCATTAATCTGACGTGGATCACCCTTTTATGTAATATCATTAAAATGCCTTTGCAATTGATCATGGGGTATGAGTTTCACAGCCCAATACGTGTTGACCTGATTCACCCGATTTATTAAGAATTGGAGCTAACAATTTGTCTTCAGTTGGTCACTTGGTTGTAAGGTTTTTAAAATTGGATTGGATAGGGAATCGTTATGGAACTGGATTTTGGGTCAAATGGTCCGATCACCTGGTTTGAACAGACAGCCTGTTTTGATTAAAAAAAAAGGGTTAAAAACCACTGCCTGGGTCAACAGTTTGACCATCCAAGTCTGTAGTTTACCGACCAAATCAATATTTTTTTTTAATCAAAAAGTAATTTTAAGGTAAAATTGAAGTAGTTAGGTGACCGGTTTCCAATTTTTCCAGTCCAACTGTCTAGTCAGATATGGTTTTGAAAATCATGCTTGATTGTCTATCGATCAGTGGCAAACAATTATTGGCCCATAAAGCCTCACCAGCATCTTTTAGATTAGGTTGTGTTTAATTTGAAAGAAAAGATAGAGAAACGGTTCTTTGTAAATGGCCCCAACAACCTAGCCCTGTATCTAGCTCCTCACAGAAGTCAACATGATCCCAAGCAAACATTCTCCAAGTTGGAACTTGAAAGTACAACCAAATCCTAGTTATTGGTTTATTTGAATTAAGCCCAGAATTCACCTCGAGCGCGGGATAAATGGCATCTTAGGCCCAGATATCCGTGGGCTGGGGCGTTTAAGTAGAAGTATTAAATAAAGTTTGTTAAATTCTTTATTTGATGAATGGAACCTAGAAATTGAAAAAGTGTGCCCATTGTTCATTTTGCGTGCAAATACAAATGTGGAGGTGGTTTAATTGGTATATTAGCTGATTTATTCTAGCAGATACATGGATTCAATTCCTACAACCACTGACCTTGGGATTTTATTAGTGTGATAGAACGGTGCAAATTTACCGATGATGGATTTCCCAACAACCTGAACAAAATTGCTATTGTAAGTTTCAGTATACAAATAAAATAATCACAGCATATACTAAAGAACAAATTTTCATTTCTTTTATCATTTTCAACAAACCTGTCAATCCGATTCCCTTATTTTAATGAATAGTCGAGATTGCCACATGGGCAATCCAACTGTGAAGCGTCTGATTTGCTTAAAGAAGTATCTGTAACTAATGCCACGAGTACTGCTAAATCCATTAAAAAAATATTAAAAAAAAAGAAGCAAGAAAAAGAAAAAGCTGAAAGTTGGTCCATCCCGAATAATTAATTGAAGAAAGTCAAATTTAATTATCAGATAACATGGTTGTCCCTGCTACACTATTTATATACTGCAAAAATTGGCTGTAAACACTGTATCTGGATACCAGTATCACATGCTGCCATGCTGGGGATAGGGACTTTGTCCTAATACTTGATCATTTGTCAAGTGTCAACTGTCAACCCCAGCCAAGATTTCTCGGCTCGAAATTAAATTTCATGATGATGTCAAGACCATACTTTCTATATTACATTAACTGATCTTTTTGGATTACTGAGCCAAAAGAAAATTGATCTCTGAGGGGTATATATGTGAAGTTTACAGACTAGACAGTATGGTCTTGTCTGCGACTCACATTTCCTGCTCTTCTCCTTATAGATAAAACGAAATCTCCTGTGAAATTGAGCACCCAAGAGTTGCAGAGAAAGAAACCCATTTGTATTAGCATTCATTATCGTCACATGATTTGATGTTCCTATATGTTTGTCTTTTTTTTAGGCTGTGTTTGATTTAGAGAAATAAAATTTTATTGAGACCCTTCTCTCCATTTTCTGTTTCTATGTTACTTTCTATCACACCAAATATAGCCTTAAAAGGACCAGATCTAGGTGCACTTTTGCCTCCACTTTATTATCGAAGTGGACTCTATATTTTCATGAAATAAATCTCATTACGAAATAGGAATTCCTCCTAAATTTGCCGACGAGCAGTAGCCGAGATGGGCACTCGGCTTCACTCCAATTACAGAGGTGCAAGATTGAATCCACATAACTGTAAGCTCTCCGTAGTAAGGTCGGTGGATCTCGTGTTCCTTGGATTTCTTGTAATGTAATTTATATTACTGAAAAATAAATAAATAAAAAAGAATTCCTTCCAAATTTTAATACTATCCTATTCGCACAGTTAATTTTGTATGTATTTGAAATTGTGGACGTTTTATTGATTAAACATTTTGTATTTGATTTGTTTAAAAAGTTGAGAAAAATAATGATGAACCCGTTTATTCACATTTAGACGCCATTAAACGTCACATCAGTAAAACAGTGAATAAACCTACTCGTTGAGGAAAGCACTAAATTGAAGCTTCTCCTAACGGTAAGTGTGCATATAAACCGGAATCTACTTTTGCAAGTCCCTATGGGTACGGATCCACATAATGGACGAAAATACTGAAATCACTTATATGATAGTGTTTATTCAATAAACGCCCATGGTACCAAATACACAGCTTTATTTTCTTACTTTACCCCTTTCTCCTTTCCACTCCTTTGCTCCAATTCCAAAATGCAAATAAATCATTTTGGTTTGAAACCTCAATGGTGACATGCAAGGCTTAAAATTTTCTTTCCTATTAATTTATCTTCTTATTTTATTTTCCAGATTGAGCTTCTAAAATATCATTAACTCACCAATTCCTACTCAACTTTATTCTGGAGTATTAAAGAAAGCCATTAGACTCCACATAAAAGGTTGAGAAGAGAAGAAAATAAATTGGGAAAAACGGAATAGAGCAAGAGATTAGCTATTGGGAGAGAAAGAGCAACAACTATGCACTTTTTTTTTTCTTTGAAAGATAAAAAACTATATAAGATCCATTACATCTGGAAACTATGTACTTGGATCCTAGAAAAATATTTTGGCAGGTGAAATTAGTTATTTAAAAAATATTTTTATTATATTTTAGTATTTGATTGAAACTTGGAAACAAACTTTGAAAAGTGGGATCACAGTCGGTCTAAAACTGTTAGATTTTAAGCCTATGTAGAGTAGGGATACTTCAATGAAATCAAAAGTTTTATAGGATGAGAGTGATTTAAGGAGAGAATGTTGACTTGGTCAAGTGTACGTATCTCAAATAGGTGTGGTCAATACCTGTTATAAATTATATATTCTATTATTGTTTCAATCTTATTTTGATATAAAAATGTCTCTAAAAAGTTGGAATTATTTTATTTTATTTTTTATTTTTTGCATTGCTTTTATTTTACAGCATTGATTTTATCCCATTGTCACTCTAGTTTTGGATAATTTTTTGCTTCCCTCATTATTCCTGCCAAATATGATGAATAATCACCTAAGATATGGTTAAAAGTGTGAATAGGTGTCTCTAGCTTATTGGACAACAAATGCCCCTTCTCTAAATTATTTGTACTGATACAAAACCATGGTAGTGCAAATGATTTGAGTGTAAATTCTGACTTGTTTTTCTTTCAAAGTTTAGCTTATTTTATTTGATTGCAGTACAGATGAAATAAATTAAGACAAAAAGCAGAATAAAGTAAAATCCAAAACAAAATTAAACAAGAAATTGCATTTTTTTTTTACATTTGTACTAGTGCAAATAAATTTGCACTGCAACTAAATACAGCCTTAGGCACAGTTTGGAAGGAGTACAAATACAAATACGTAGAGTGCAAAACCTTGTATTTTGTATTGTACCGTATATATTTGTATTTGCACTCTTTCCAAACTGAGCCCTAATGCTTGTTTATACTATTATTAAAAGTGTGAATAATGGTGCAAAATTTTTGTTTGACTAAATTACCCCAATTATTGAATTTGGTCATTGTCTAATTTAAATGATGAAAATGTAATTTGAAAAATCACTTTTCTAATCATTCAAATCCCTCCCATCAATTCTAATATTTAAAGTATTAATTTTCACTAACATTCATTGAATCATTTTCTTGACTAGAATATCCCTATTTTTGAATTTGGTCCCTCTCTAATTATGATGACACAAAATGTAATTTGACCTACTACATTTCTTCTCATTCAATTCCCTCTCATTAAGTCTATCTTAGGGTATTAATTTTCATTCTTTTATCGAATCTTATATTTAAGATGTTATTTTACAAAACAAAAACACAAATAAATTATATTAATTAGATCTACATCCAATACTTTTAACAATATAAAATATGTGTTTTTTAAAATTTACCCAAAAGTGGAATTATTTTTCCATCATGGTGGCAAATAAGCAATTCGACCATCTGGGATAAATGGGCTAATCCATAATGTCATAATTATAAAATATAAAGAAATAACAAATATAGAAAAATTGGGCACATATATAAACTAATCCAAAAATAAAAATTATTATTGTAGTGGTGGGCCAACAATTCAACCTTCTGAATTAAATATGTTAACTCTCGATATTATAATTAAATAAAAAATATAAAAAAACAAAAATATTAGGTTGGCCCAACCCAAGCTGCACCCCTAAAAGAATTTGAACTATTCAATAATCCACCAAGTGCACCAGCCTGGTCCTGGATGGCTATCGTCTCGAGATTATTTCGATTTTGAACCCCTTGGTCAGTCCTTTGACAAAGTTAACACACTTAAATAAAGTTATTACTTGGTTAATTTATTCTTTTCAGGTGTATCAGATTTTTTTTTGAGAGGCGTTTATGAGAGGCGTTTTTCCAGAAATTGGTCTTACATTGGCATGCTGTTTTCCGTTCTCTTAGAAAATGTCTTATTTCTCTCTTTTTAGTTGCTAATGGATTTCAAACGTGGTGCTGATACGACACAAAAACGATATTAATTCCAAACACTGGTTGATTTTATTTTTTGAAAACAAAAACAACTGTTACATCCCCAAAGGCAATATGATTTTTCTGATGTACCAATTAGTTTTATTTTTAAAATCAAAACCAATATGACCAACCATGTTGTCAAATACCGCTTTAGTTTTCTTTCTTTCTTTTTTTTTTTTTCAAAGCTGTTTAGGGAATCGGTCTAAGCCAGTATAAATAGGGCAAAATCCCAGAGTATCAGAATTTCAAGTGTAAATCCATAACGTTGCGAAATTTTAATTCTTTGTGTACAATTTGTCCAAATTAACTATGGGCCGGACATAGCTTAACACTTTCTGCCCATAAGCCTTAACCAGCAACCTTTTCGACCATTTCATGCTCTCCGACGTTGTACACTGTTAGAGTGCTAGTAACTAGTCTCCTTTTCATCCAGCAGTTATGCTTACACCATTGTCTGTTTTCAAAGAAAACCTTAAGTAGAATTCTGATCCTATTCAGCTGCATCAATGCATGTTTTATTCGACTAACAAATCCACTATGCAAAATTTGATTAGTGGACCTAGGCACTATTGGATAGAATTCGGATTCAGATCTGATGTGAGTCCAATTAATGGACCATCTTAAAAAGAGGGAAATCTTAATTTTAAAAAAAATTCTTATTTAATACAAGAAAGAAAATAATAAATATATATAATTCATCTCTTTGACTTGTACGCTTAAAATAAGTTTATTTGAATGTTAGTTTTAACCTCTAAATAATGTATGTATATACAATTGTTTTTCTCGGTATATACAGATTCAGACATTCGTTGACAACACAACTTTACTTAAAAATAATACTAAACGCCAACTTAATATTTCTTGCCTCACATTCTCTCTCTCTGTTCCTCACTCAAATAATACTATACTAAACGCTCTTCAAAAGAGGGATTGTTCCAACCTAGTTGTAATGACATGAACCAACCTCACTCATCGATCGGCTCCATCCCCACCTGCAAGCAAACTCCACCACCTCTTACGGTCTAACTGCCGGGTAAGGGTGTCAGTGGACCGGTTTTGGATTCAACTCCATCCAGTCCAAAATCAATTTAGACAGATTAACAAGACATTGGATTGGATAAATTCATTCCAAAATATTTATTTGATTGGATTGGACCTGATTTATTCGTAATAAATTTGTATTGGATTGGGTTGGATTAATCCAATATCTGGTCCATTTATATAAGATAAGAATATGAGTGTGTCAATGAACCAGGTTTGAATTGACACCAATCTAAATCAAAATGAATTTGAGCAGATTGAATGATCCAGACATTGAATTGGACTGATTCAAAATGGTCAAAAATATTTATTGGAATGGATTGGATTGGACCTAATTCATTTATAATGGACTCACATGGGACTGAATAGGATTGGACCAAATCCAGTCCAATTGACACCCCTTTCCAGGAGATCAACATATGAGTAATCATATCTGCCCTGGCCCCAATAAGGGACATCACCAAACCCCTTTAATTAGCCCAGTACCTGTAGATAACCACATTAGAGTTGAAGAGGCCGGAGAGTTTCAAGAATCGAACTCAGATTCAATCCTCACAAAATGGTGTTCACGTCATACTCACAGCCACTTGCAATCGTATATTGAAAATATTTTCATACTTATACATTTTTATTCATGGGAAATATTTTCAATTCAGACCTACAATTGTCTGTGAATACAGTGTGAGCACCATTTTGTGAGGACCGAGTTGGATCTAAAAAGAATCAAGACAACTGCATACTAACATGTAGGATACATTTGTATTTGTAAGAGGTTTTCTTTCATTTCTCTTAGGCTGTGTTTGAATGCGGTGTAAAAGTGCAATTACACTGATGGAGTTGTACACCGATCCTTTAAAGTTATGGACCGTTGTAAATGAAAAGTGAGATTATCGATGTAAATGTTTACATTGTTTTTAACAAAGTTATACTTTACATCATAAAACTCGATGTGAATGAAGTTTTACATCAGTTTTCGGTGTTTAATTATACTCCATCCAAATGGCTACAAAACCATACTGGAGTGTTTAATTACACCGGCCGGTCCAATATCTACAACCATCAGCACATCATTGTGCAAAACAATTAAAAAAAATCAGTGCTAAGTGAGGTGATTTTCTAGGTCAGAAACCTTAAACAAAATACAGACACCGGGGAATGGATCTACCCCACTCATCCCCTAGGCAGCAAATAAGACTACTAAACTCATGAAGAGGAAGAAAGTTATCCGATACTATGACCCACGTTTCACTAGCCAGTCAATTACATGATTTGCTTCTCTGCAATCTGAATATACATGCACAAAGGTGACTGTTCTTACAAATTTCGTAGCATTTGTCCAATATATATGAGCTTAACATTAATCCAGGGTGGGCCTTTCTTGTCCTCTTAATCCTTTAATAGTAATGCTTGAATCTCCTTCTAAGATAATTCTTTTCTTTGCAAATCTTGTTGCTACATGTATCGCTTCTAATGCCGTTCATCCTTCAGCCATATTTATCAAGCATCTTCCAATATTCCTACTAACCACATACTACAGTACTTGACCATCCGCATCTCGAGTTACAGCTCCTATCGCACATCTGCCATCTATCCTTTCTCATAATGTTGAAGTTGATCTTGACTTCTCCAACTCTAAGAGGCACCAATAAATATAGACTACTCTTGTTGGGTTTTGGGGACTCCGGGTGTAGGTGGGGTGGTAAGGGAAGAGAGGCTGGTCTCCCTGAAAGATAGAGGATGACCAGGGTGTACAGGAAGGAAGAAAAATCGTATAAGTTAGGGGTGTTCATAAAAAACCGAAAAACCGAATAATTGAACTAAATTGAGAAAATTGAATTAATTAGAAAATCTGATTAATTTAACCAATCGGTTCGGTATTTTTGAAAAACTGAAAGACTGATTTGGTTTTTGGTTAACCTAGAAAAAATAGGTGGTTAACTGAATCGACTGGTATATATATTTATATGTATATTTTATATATATCACATATTATCTATATATTATATATAAATATATGATATATATTATATATTATATATCATTTATTATTTATAATATAATATATATTATAAATATAAATAAACCAAAGAACCAAATCGGTCAGAAACTAAAATCGATCAACTAGTTAACTAGTGGTACTAATTTGGTTTCGGTTTAGAGAAATGGAAAAACCAATAGGACCAATTCGATTTCAAAAATTGCCCATGGTTAGGTGACACCCCTAGTATAAATAGCATGGGGAGCAGAAAGGTAGGGGTTATCTTTCAGTGTTCTTGATACAATTGTGTCCTAGAGGACTTAGGACTACCTCATTTTATAGTTGAATTAAGGAGGCTAAAGAGAGTGACATTAAGGAGGCACTTTCCTATTTTGGGAAGGTGTCATGATCTATTGGGTACCTATCGGGCAAGCTTTGTCAAAGATCTTTTGAGATTGGGGTTTCCTATCCTTTAAGACTCTCATGTAGGCACTCTTCTAACTACAGCCCCCTTTAATTTTGCTCGAGATCCCATGTCGAGAGTGAAGTCCTTTTGTCATTTGCAAATAGCAAGTTGTTATCACAGCTATCTATGTGGCATATTTGTTAGGCTTGTATGGACTTCTACTAACAATTGTGGCCTTCCTCTCATTGTGGCAACATTGTTGGCGCCATCACAATCCTTATGCGATTTTGGGCGATCGCAAAGCTCCACAATCACTCCTTGTGGTTGTGGTGATTTTAACGGCAAGTATAATATTCATCGCAAGTCGTATCGTGATTACCTTTATGATATCAAGGTCCTAATTACGATCAGTGCAACAGTGAAGTATATGTACTTACACCGGGCGACATCTAAAGAGAGGTGGAGTAACTCTAAACAATAAGAGGTTGCTCTTTCCACTAAAAACATAGGGGGTAATTTTATTGTTAAAATCTTTATCATTTCTATTTTTCCAAACAAACCATAAGGTTATGCTTTCTTATTCCATAATGTTTTTGTTTTGATTTTCCTCTACTTTTCCCAACTTTCTCCTTCACTCATTCAACCTCTTCTATGGATCCCACATCAGGAATTAGTGGGCTCAAAAATCTCTAGATTTATTTGTGCCATTCGGAAAGCTAAGAAAATATGGTTAATTGTTTCTTCCCTATAGAATGGACAATTAGTAAGGATCTCTAACCCTTTTCTTCTTAGGTTTGATCTATTTAAAAGTTTTTTATTATTTAGTCATAAATACAAGAAAAATTTTATTTTTAGTGGGCATTCTGACTTCCACATTTCTCCAGAATTGTGTTGTCTTGGTTCATATCAACTTCATCACCTATAAGGTTATAATAAGTTGATTTAATCGTGAAAGTGATTTTTCCCCCATACTAGTTCATCGTGCTTTGAATCTGATGGGATAGGAAATGTTTTAATTTTTCTCATGGTCAATAAAATTTTTAAGAGATTCCCTACTTTTATTAGTTGGTGGGTTGATTATCTCACTTATGGGTTTCTTGCCAAGACATTGACTTTTTCACCATTTTCCTATCCTCCATGTTATTCCTTTCTGTAATAGCTCCCTTTGTTCAAGAGTTCCTCACCAAGCCTATGAAATGCTAATTTTCTTTATTTGGGCCTCTCAAAAACTTTTATTTTTTTTAATATTTGTCTTTCACAACCTAAACCCATAAGTTATTTGGGTGTGTTAATATTTTCCATCTTAGTTTTTCCACACTAGCCACATTCATACCCTGGATGCTTTTGATTCCACATCCACCATTTGCCTTACTTTTGCATATCATATCCCAACCTACTAAGTGGAATGCTTTTCTCTCTGTTTTTTCCCATAAAAATTCTCTTCAGAGTTTATCAATATTTTTAAGAGTAGTTTTTTACAAAATTTTCCATAACTTTCTTTATTTTGTTTTATTTTCTAGATTTGCCTTAGCAAAAATTAGGTAATCATTTGCAAACTGGAGAATAAGAATGAAGGATCATATCCTTAAAGCTTTGCAACCAAGTTTTTCATATTGTTAGGGGGATTTGAACATAGGTTGTTTAATTGAAACATAATTATTCCAACTACTAAACCATTCCACAATATCTTGTTGAACTAGCATTGATAAGCAGCCATATTATATCCATGTGTATTAATTAAACCAGCTCCAAATGGTTTTGCCTTTATAAACTCAACTATCCATTTAAGAGATTGTTTGGATGACGAATTTCATAAGAGAACTTTACTATGACATATCACCAATTTACTATTATTTATTAAACTTTGTTTATGTCAAAATTTGTAACCTTTTACATGATCATTTATGAGATTTATACTACTTGTTTGATAAGCTATGCATATATGTCTGTCAACGTTTCCTGATATTCCAATAGTTTAAACTTCCCATTGGTCAAATTACACTTCGCGCAAAGTCATAAACGAGTAAAATACATATTGCTTACATATAAAGTTATTAGAGCTATAGGTTATATATAATTCACAAATATTTTTTTTTTTTTATCCGCAAAGGAATTGCATTAATAAATTAAAACAAAGTTTAGTATAGTTGTTAGAAAATTCTACCAGCCTTTGTTACACCAGATTGCATCTTTGCCAAGAATAAAGTAGGCCTATCAATTCCCTATTTTACTAATATATAATTCATATATTTTTTACAATTTCCATGACTTATTCATGTGTATTTTCATTGTTCGGTCGTATTTATGCATATCCTAAGTGTATACAAAATCCGGATACATTTCTTTAAATTACCTTTTCAATATTTTTTGCATTTTTCAATACTTTAAATCTTGCACCCAATTTTATATTACATAAGTAAACTATGATGCCCCTCTTAAGTAAGGGGGATGTTTAGAATCGTGGTCGTTTTTTGAAAAAGCGATGCCACATTAGATCCACATAGGCGTTTTAATAAACGCCCAGTATCTCATTGTTTGGTTTAGCTGATTATTAAAAAATCGGACATGTCTCGAAAATTGAGACCCCACCGATGCATGAAATGCCAACCGTTTCCCCCAACAGTTGACTGATGTGTATCCTATGTGGTGCTTACCTGGCAGCATATATATGAAAAACGGTGATGGAAATCACGTTACCAAATAACATAGTGTTACTCAATGCCTACATGACAGAAGTGTTTTCTTGTGAAAAACAGATCTTGGAAGCATGAACGTTTTTTTTTTTTTTAATCGATCCCAAAAAGTGCCCAGGCTTCCCAACACCTTGAAGAATGACATGATAGGCCCATGCTAGAAATGCCTATAATAAGATACAAGGGTACCTCGAAGTTAAAACCCTAACCTTATAGAGTTTTGATAAACGAATACTATCAACTTTGGAATGGGTCAGATGCCCTAAAATTCCTGTAAAATTGCCATTCCTATTTCGGGATGAAGAGAGAGAATAACCATCAAGCCTAACTTTCTACAAAATCAGCAGTCTCCTTACCAACCTTTATCCTTATTTTAAGGACCTAACTAGTCGAAAAAATAAAAAAATGGCATTTCATAAGGAACTAATTAATCGAATAAAATAAATTGATACAGCAGACAGACGTCAACATGACCCCATGAATAACTTCACTCCGACAACTGGTAACCCAAATTGATGTAACTGTAATCTAGCAACTGGAAGCAGAGAGGATATAAATCAAACCCATTACCTACCCAATATATATAATTTGTCTATTAACAATTCTTGCTGACAAAATGGTTTCACCAACCTAGTTCATTTAATTCTCTAGATCTGTTGCACTGGAGTAATGCTCAGAGCCACCGTGTCTGATATACAACTGCCCCCTCCTTGATAAAGCTTACCGTTTCAAAGCCAAATTGAATTGGAAATGTAGACAAATCACCCGCCAATAGGATATTAATCTTCTCTCTCCTTCCTTTGGCAGGATTTAATATGTTAATCTATTTCTGGTGGTAAAACTAAACAAAAGTCTTCTCTTTAGCCTTTACCCACTGTTCATAGATGATAATGCACAATCTGGCCGGTCTTAGCTGTAGATGATCTTGCCTCTGAACTGAGTAACAGGGACCTGAAACGGAAGGAGAAGAGAAGCTCCGGGGAGAACCCGGCGTA
>NW_010729087.1:4077983-4095909 GCF_000365185.1 Nelumbo nucifera
TTAGGGAGTTTGGGTTCTTAGGGAGCTCGGACCCTTAACAGGGAGCTCGCTCTTAACAGGGAGCTCGGGCTCCTAGTAGGGGGCTCGGACTTAGGGAGCTCGGACCCTTAACAGGGAGCTCGCTCTTAACAGGGAGCTCAGACTTAGGGAGCTCGGACCCTTAACAGGGAGCTCGCTCTTAACAAGGAGCTCGGACTAAGTACAGCGGTCTGGAGTTCAGCTCGGTAGAGAGCTTGGACTTGCTTCCGATGTTTGCTTTGGGCGCTCTACTGCCCCGAGCCGCTTGCCTTTGCCACATGTCGGACGATCGCGAGGTCGGGCCAAATTTCCTTTCATCAATAGATATGACCAGGAGGATCCATTGCACATGTTCATTATTCTTCTATACCAACAGAAAGGATGGGGCCTCCTTAATTAGTCGAAAAGGCCAACCTTTCAAGAGAGTATAAGATCAGATCAGTACTGTTAGGTTCCTTGCATGTGTTTTCTTCTTAATATTTTTTAGTTATTGTTATCATCATTCATAATACATGGTACCACGTGTCTGCAGTAGTTCCATTCAACTTTCAAATTTCTACAAACTTTTCCTGTCTGAAATATGCATATATGAATGGCCAAACAAGGAGGAAAAGAAGTCATCGTTGCACCAATATAATTTATCATTTTATAAGTAGTAGTCGCTATAGTTGGCCAGAGAAGAGTTCGCCTATGTACTAGTTAGCAAGTAGAGATGCTTCCCATTATTGTCTTGCAATTTGATCCATCCATACAGACAACATGACTACATTAAAATAGATAATAATATTTGAGGAGTCAGATTCACCCTTATTCTATATATTCAGAAGGGGCCTCACAACTAGCAGTTGTTTGGTTGGTGGGCGAAAATCCCAGCAAGCTTAAGGACACTCGATCATCGTCATTAATTCATCATCTAAGCCTTATCCCAACTATATGGGTCGGTTACATCTTACATGTATGAGTCCTGTTATCGTTTTTTATTCTGTTTAGGCCCCGTTCACTTTTAGGGAGTTATTTATGTGGGAAGTTTATTATTATTAAAACAGATAATAATACATGAGTCCTGTTATTTCAAATAAATAAGATAATGATTGTTTTAGTCATAAAAAGTTATTATTAGGAAGGGCAATTTTGTCTCATCCAAGTATAAACAACTTTTTCCCAGGTGGAAAAGATGGACTAGGTAAGTGATACCTAGAAAAAAAAATTATTTCTCATAAATCCCACATTAATCTGAAAAGAAAAACATAGGTATCTTGGTCAATGGGAACCAAATTCCAATTGACTAAGTCCCCCGCTCCTCTCAAAATTTAAAAAAGCGAATGGACCCTTAATATTATATTCATATTGTTAAATTATGGACACTTCAATAATTTCTTACTTAGACCTGACAAAAAGTTAACCCAATCCAACTCAACTCGAAAAGGCAGGGTTAATTAGGGTCTCATGTTTAGCTACCTGTATTTGAGAATAACATGATCCGACCCAACCCGAAAAAACAAGGTTAGGGTCTCATATTTAACTACCTGAATTTAAGAATGACCTGACCCAACCTGAAAAAATTGGGTTGAATCATGGGTCAACTTGTTGACCTGATTGTTAGATCTAATAGGGACTATTTATGCATTGTTAGAAGTTTCCACTCTTTAATTTTTACTATTTAGTCATTACTCTTTATTGTTTTAATTTTGAAATTGTTAAATGCTTAAGTTTTTTTATTTTATTTTTGGAATTTTAAGGTTAATTCCTTTATTTTGGCATTTTTCATATATTTTTTCTTTATTTTTTGAAATGACTCGAATTAACCCATGAATCAACCCTAATAATCCAAACATTTAGGGATATGGTTTAGAATTTACCAACCCGATCCGAAGTGTCTTACCCCATCCCAATCGCCACGTCTATCTTACTAGTTTAATTCATGTTATTTTTGTATATCCTAAACCTTTTTAGGCCCTTTAACTTGCACTTGATCACTTCCTCCTACAGCTCAAGGCACTACCAGAAATCATCTCAATTCTTTGTTTGAACTAATGTAGAGAATAGAGAAAAGTTATATGAGTTGAAATGGAGCCAAATCATGTTGGAAAGTGTCATATTTTCGCCACTAACCAGCAGTCAAACGGATCCCATTGTTTTAGGCTTCTAACCCCTGCACTAGCTCTGTTTTGGCTTCTAGGTGGATGAAGAAACGCCCGTGAGTTTTGAATGCATAACTTCTGTCAAGTGTCAACGCCTCCTCGCCCAAGTGGTGGCTACGGGGAGGCATAGAGCTTTGACTTTTGGAAGCAATGAAAGGTAAAGACTTCCGCGGGGCGGATATGTGATTGTGCTTGTGCAGGTGCAGTCACGCAATGGCCACGCGTTGAAGTCTGCTCTTTCCGCGTCGTGTTACATCCGGCCGACCGACCCTACTACGATCTCGATATGTGTGGGTTCCCCGAATTCCTGTGTGGCCTGCCGTGCCTCGAGAATATGATGGTCGATCTTCTTTGGACCCATTTGGCTTCACGAATGACTTGATTTGGATGTTTACTCTGAATTGCACAAGGGTATCTGACTTCACACGTAATCCCCCCTTTGGAAATGAAGAAAAGTAAAAGTTCACGCTGCACAGAAGACAGAACATGTACACCTTCATTAAAGTAATTTCCTCTCAAATGACTATTCAAAAATCAAAACTTGTAAATAGGCCCTGAAACCTCGTTCTTATATGTTATTATCTCAATAATGAAATTTTGGATGACCCGTCCTAAGTCGCAACACGTCTTCGATAGACTAAAATCATTCCCAATTGCACCAGAGACAAAAACAAAATTGATCCGTGCTGCTTCTCCGCGGCATATTTGTAACCTTGTTTACAATAATTAAGCGCTCGGATCGGGTCAAACGATATTCCCAAAACCATCCTCGCACCTTCCTTACAGAGACACGAATTGGGAATATCTCTGTATGTGTAAAGATATTTTTAATGCACAACTGCAACTGCAAGGAGCTGTAAGAACGATGACGAAATAAATTATCTGGAGTTGCATCTGAGATGTATTACTATATCTCCTAATAGCCATTCCGATGAGATGAAAAAGGTGCATTCAAAGTCTTACAATGCTTGTTTAGCCTAGGTAAAATTTTGTATATTTTTATCAAAATGTTGGAGCAAATTTCTAATTTGGATATAGGGGTTTTCAATGCAAGAAAATCATAAATAATATGTTTTATCCAAAAGGGAACAGAGTAGACAATTAGGATTTTGAGTTTCATTTCATTTCGTTACCATTCATTTAAGTAGAATTATTCTTCTGAGGAATTCTCTCATGAGTAACAAATCAATTACAATGCGATAGAAATTTGAAAATGTACAACAATAAAAGTGAAGAATGGTAGAACATTGAGAATCTCGCTTTTGGCCACTGTCAAAATGGGGTGTCTACAATTATAAACAATATGTGTACAACAGGCTACAAAACCCAATTAAGAGCAAATAGAATTGCCGGTACACCTGGTACAATATGGATCGCTTACGTGTTTACTTTAAATTGCCAATCGGGTTTTATGGTCCACTATTGGTTCATAGTCAGAATCAGAATTGAAATCCTTCGAAATCAGAATCATAATGATTTATTGTTAGTCTCTTTGGTTCAAACAGGAATGAGAATAAAAATTGGAATCAGTAGGAATGAGATTTCATTCCCAAAAGAAGGGCAGGGACTGGCCATTCCCTCAAATAGAGGAATGTCATTCCAAAACGAATGGAAATGGGATTTCGATTCCGTTCAACCAAACAATTGGAATTAGAATAGCCCTTCTGATTCTGATTCCGAGCCCCTATTCCTACAAACCAAACAAGGTCTTATTTTTTTAACCCTTATATTTACACTATACATATTTGCATTTACACTCTTCTCAAATTGAAACTAAAAAAATACAAATACAAATATATACAATACAAATACATATAAAATAATACATAAATATGAGATTTTACATTACATATTTATATTTGTATTCCTTCCAAACTTCCAAACTGAGCATGATACAATAAGGTCAGTTTTTCTTCATTTAACTTTACAACCACACATTTTAGAATTGGAGTTTTTTAAGTTTTTCTATAAGCCTGAAATAACTCATAGTATACAAGGCATGCATCCATCTGAAATCTGCCTATAGTGACATTAAAATATATTTAGTTGGATATGAGTCTCAACATGTAAGATTACAATATGGTGTCAATCACTAGAATTAGAAGTGACCATATTTTTATTATAACTCATTATTAGTAATAAACAACATAATAATTTCAACAATGTAGACCCGAAGTAGTAGTAATTGAATCTGATAAACTGAATTTCCCTTTTATTTAGTTGATTAACTAAATTATCTTTATATTGGGTGTTTAAAAGAATTGAATGTGGGCTTGTAGTATTAAAAGCATAAAGGCTGTCTTGATCCAACATTTCTGCTTGACTACTTGAAATTCAGACCCACCAGAATATCCAAGTGGTCAATTATCAATTTCTTTTTTTTTTTCCCCTAATTTTCTTCTGCAAGCATACTTTGATTAGACACAAACCATAAAATACAACCTAACCTCTCCTCTGATCCTCTCTTTATTCTAACCCTTGATTGCAGTGTAAGTTGGATTGTGGCTGTCAGATTAGTATATTGATTCCCTCATTGAACTGGTGCGACCACATTGGTTATTGGGTTAAACACTTAAACTTACCACAAGGTAAAGTCAGATTATGGAGCAAAACTGCTTGCTTTGGTCGGATTTAGCAAATTTTATTCGTAGAATGAGTTAGAGAGTCCCTCCCCACCACCAAATAAATAAATAAATTCTTTAAATGAAAAAACAGTCTTAATATAAACTAAGGGGTACTCGTTAATGTGTATGATTTCGCCTTTTCAAATAGCTGCTGCATCATCAAAAAGCAATACAATTTAGGAAAACAAAATTTTGCTTTTTGGCCACCACCCAAAAGTAGGTGAGAAATATCTCAACTGGGTGACTGGACAAATGAACAATGAGAAAATGGTAGGTGAGAAATAAGGCCTCTCCTGGATATGATTTTCCCACATAGGGAAGAACTCATCACTCAGGGCAAATACAATTTCTTGCTCTGAATTCAGCGTCATTGAACCAATTTCCCAAAAAGAAAACAGAAATCTCTATCTACCATCACTTGGCTCTGTGAGACAAACAACGTAACCATGGATGCTACAGACATTAACAAGCCTACAACCGCGTTTCATGCATCGCATCATTAGCCATCACAGTCTTCAAACCAGTATTAGTCTTACCAGACCGATAGCTTGAGTTTGAAATATCAAACCTTACCGGTCGGCAAGCTAGGTTTTGGAAAAGTTTTCTCTTCTTTTTCCATGTTGAGAACTACATGAAAACGACCCTACTTCATGGAGTTGATTACACTATAATAAGCCTTGAGTTTATGCTGTTGTTTGGATCAGTGTTTTAAGACTAGGACCGGAGTAAAATCGGAATGCTCTCTAGGTTCTCGTTTTACGAAAGAACTTTGGCTCCTTAGGTACGATCATTATTTAAAGCCAAAAATTTTGACAAAAATAAGAAGACATGGATTCATCATCCACTGTCAAAAGTGATTGTACATACAATACGATTATGGTTTTTGAATCGCCGTTGAGTCAGATGGTCGAATCATTTGGCCCGGGAACTGTCCAGATAATCGGTTTTGTTTTACTTCAAACCGGGTTTCTGGTAAAAAACCATTGAATCAGTCAATAACTTGTTGGCTCAGACAGTCAAATCATCAATTTATTGATCCGTTCAATGATTTTTGACCGTTTTTATATTATATTATTTTTTAATTTTTATTATCAGAACAAGCCGTCCATTCGAACAGGATGATTGAACCGTTGATCCGAAAACTAATTACCAGAACAACTCGATTTTTAAGTCAAATTTTCAAACCATGCATACAATTTAAAAGGACCGAATTTTTTTTTCCCAGTTTTACTGATTAAATGGGTGATTTGCCCGTCCGATCTGCCGAAACAGTCATTTAACCAGAACCCGGAAAGGTCACCGGTTTCCGATCGGGCCGAGTCTTAAAACATTGGTTTTGATGAAAAACAACGAAATCAACACACCATGAAAAATAAAGTGGTATTTGGTGAAAATGGGGTCTAATTCATCTACCCATGGACATTAGTCATTTGGTAGTTAGTCTCTAATTCATCTACCCCTGGATTTTAGTTAATTACATATGAAGGTATGGATTTAAGGACCTCTTTAATCTTTCCTCTCTCTTTTTTTTTTAATTATTTTTCTTTTTGGAGAAGGAACACCTTGCTTTTTGGACATATCCTTGATACAGAGATATGATCTTGACTACCCTTTGCTTGTAGATTCGTAACACGAAAAATCTTTATAAATAAAAAAATATTGTAATTTTGTGTAAGGGTGACGGCACTCTGCACGTAAGACAGGTTTGAAAACCATAGGAATATCAGATTGGTAATATTTATTTACTCCAAAGAAGGAATAAAATAAAAATAAATAATAAAAAAAACTCTTTCACTATAGTATATCCATACGAAGGCATAATAGTAAAAGACAATGAGGCCCAGTTAAGTACATCTTTGGCCCACAAAACCCTGGTGGGGCACCCATTCAACTGTGGGCCTCAATCTTCTGACCACTTGTACAAGTCCTTCAGTAATCAGTCTTAGTCTGAAACAAAAACAAGCTTGGAATTCTGTTGGTACAGACTTCTGTCGCACCGTGTAGTATGTACAAGCTATAACATTATGTGCCGAATAACCCTATTTCTGCCCTGAGTAGAGAACTAGAGATGATGGTGGCCGATGTAAACCGTTCATTGAATGAGGCCCCATTTCATCTCCAATCCCCAACCAATCTGTCCTATACCCGGCCTTGGAAAGATATATATCACTGATGCAATCATAGGGATCAGCAGTTCTAATCCAACGGTTCTATCTTAGTGGGCCAACCCCTACATATTTTAATTTAATGGCACGATGGATATTAAGTACGTAATATGGGCTTAAACTTTTTGAGCCCATTATGGTTCACGGATGCGGGTACCTTGTTTAAACTTTTCAAAGACGAACGTTGAGCGGATATACCAATCGCAGACTATGTGGAAGAGTGGGAAGCTGTAGTGACGTCTACACTAGAGAATGATGACCTTCCCAAAGAAAGACATCTGGAGAAGACAATCGATACACGTAAGCAGAAACTGGGGTGTTGTCAGACATGAAAAGCTCGACGCGGAGGCGGGCGTCCACGTCGGATTACGCGTTGGGTATTGCGCCACGCCATCCCAGTTATTATCGTTGTTGCTGCTACGTTGGCTTTGGAAGAAACGCTGATAGATAATTTGACCAAGTAATAAGGTTTGACTCGATTGAACCGAACACCTAAAAAAACACCTAACAAGTTCTACTCGCCTTTTTTAAGATAGACTAAGAGCGCGTTTGGCAAGTTTTTTTTGATAGTCAAAAGATATATTAAACTTTTGCATGAAGAGCTAAATATCTAAAGTTAATTTATCTATTACAGGTTTTTTTGTAAATCTTTTCGTATATTTTTGTATAAAATAATATGAAAAAACTATATTTAGAGCTTCCCAAAATCAATTCAAAATGAATTTATTGTGTATTTTTGACACACTGACTTTTGGTGTATAAATTTATCAAGAATCAAACTGAAAAAGACCATAGCATAATCTGCCCGATCACACGAAAAAATATGCCAAACGGGGCCTGTAATTCTTTGCCAAATTACTAAATTGCCGCTCAGAAATCCAAATCTCACTCCCAATAATTGTTTTATTAAATTTTCACTTAAAAAACTGCTATATAATTATATGCAGACTACCATTAAAAAAATATATAACAATAAATTAATGGGCCTCGTAGTTGATTCAGAAACCACAATGCACCTTCCAGTTACAGCCTTTACAGGCTATCCACATCACAATGACTGTGAAATAGAAGAAGAGTTGGGCCCACCAGCCCATTCACCGTAACAATTACTCTGGCCTAGTGGCCTGACCAGTGACCAGAACCAGAACACTATAATTATTGAGGGGTTGATTAATTAAAAAAAAAAAAAAAACTAATCACGATATGTCAGATCTGGATGACGGGGGGTCAGGTCAATTTTGTAATTTGAGCAGATGCGAGGAAATGACAAGGGCCTTTTAGTAACTTTCCGGAATAATTGGTTTTGTTGGAGTAGTACTTTTCACTTTATTGCAAAGAGAAAAGAAAGCTGTTAGCCTGTTACGATTCGAATCATCTGATTTCTGAGAAGGGGAGAGAGGTTTGGTTAATCGTTAGGTGTGTGATCTGATCTCTGATCTCCCTTCTTTTCTCTATTAATAGAAAAATTAAAACCACTGCAGAGTCTACAGAGTACACACACAAAAAAGAAAAGAATACTAGTAGTATTCAGTTTTAGTAAAGAGAGGCTCAACCTTTTTTCCTGGGCTAGCTAGCTGGTTCGAGCGGGACTAACGAAGGTCAACGCTGGTTAAAGAATCGGCGCCGGTCTCGCTTCCCTGTCAGCACCAACCACCGATCAAATCCTGTTCTTCTCTCGCTCCGCCGCTTCTCCAACCATCCGACCAGCAGGCAGCAGCTCGCAAGTCGCACCACGGCAGATTTTACATCTCCGGCAACAGTAGAAAGTAGAAAGAGTGGGAACAAAGCGGTTGGGAATAGTTTTGTCATTAATGTCAGCGCTTAAATGAGATGAGGCCATTCTCCGTCTTAATTCTTATCCTGGGAGCAGGAAAAGCGGTTGCGCTAGAGAGCCAAGAGCGATAGATAAACCAGTTCAATCCTCCTCTTCAGTTGTTATTATATATTGTTATTACCATTTTGAGGTTGCTATTATTTGTTTTATGGTTGATACTCTTTCTTTCTCTTTCGTCAACCAAACAAAGAAAGAGAGAGCGAGAGAGACAGATAGATTAGGTAGGGTGACGGGCATAATTCGAGAAATGAAAAGAGAGAATCAAAGATAGAGGATTGAGTTTCCTCTAATTCATTATGTGTATTCTGGATCGGCGTTTAATGAGGAGTGACAAATTCGGCATCAACTCTCGTGCTTTAAGGTAAGAAAGATTTTAGTGGGGATACAGATATAGATAAACAACTGCATTCCTGGTTAGCAAGAGTCCCCAAATCCCTAAAACCTTACACAGATTCACTGGTACATGTACTTGTAGCTTGTAATGGGACGCACAAGGAAGAGATAAAGATGAAGAACACAGAGATGCAGAATTGTTATTCACCATCATCATCGTTGTTGGCAATCTCTTGATCATATGTAAAAATGGCGGATCAGCGAAGTATACTAGAGTTTGCTATCCTTTTCTTACTATTTCAGTCAGCATTCGGGCAGCAGGTGCCGTTGAGTTCCGGCACCGAGCTGATTGCCCTATATAACCTACGCTCGTCATTAGGGTTGAGGAGCAAGGACTGGCCGAGGAAAGTCGACCCGTGCTCACAGTGGGCAGGTGTTCAATGCCAGAACGGCCGGGTCGTTGGTATCAATATCTCGGGGTTTAAACGAACCCGCCTTGGTCGTCAGAATCCCCAGTTCTCCGTCGATGCCCTCGCCAACTTAACCCTCTTGGCCACTTTTAATGCCTCCGGTTTCTTACTTCCCGGCTCCATTCCCGACTGGTTCGGGCAACGTCTCGGAGCACTCCAAGTGCTTGATCTCCGGTCTTGTTCCGTTATTGGCTCTATTCCTTCGTCACTGGGAAATTTAACCACCCTCAGTTCTCTCTATCTGTCCGATAATAGGCTTGCCGGCATTATACCCACAACCCTAGTTCAGTTATCGCGCCTTTCGGTTCTTGAGCTCTCGCAAAATTCGCTCACTGGACCCATCCCTTCGTCGTTCTCCTCTCTCGTCAATCTTACCTTCCTTGACCTTTCTTCAAATTTCCTGTCTGGGCCAATTCCCCCCGCCCTTGGCACCCTCTCCAACCTTCAAATTTTGAATCTTTCCAGCAATAGCCTTTCTTCTCCTATTCCCGTCCAGCTCGGCGACCTTTCTCAACTGGTTGACCTTGATCTGAGCTCGAATTCTCTGTCTGGGTCGTTTCCATCGGATTTGAAAGGACTGAAGAGACTGAAGAAAGTGGTGGTTGGGAACAATTTTCTAGTAGGCACGTTGCCGGAAAATTTATTCTCCAGTCTAACTCAGCTGCAATATTTAGCCCTGAATGGCAACAATTTCTCTGGTTCTCTTCCTGATTTTTTGTGGTCAAGGCCAGAATTGCGTTTCCTCGATATCTCCAATAATAACTTCACGGGTATTATTCCCAGCCTCAGTTCAAATGCTAATGCAACAACCGCAGTGTTCAATATTTCGCAGAATCAGTTCTATGGAACTCTGACTTCTCTTATCGGGAGATTCAGTTCTATTGACTTGTCCTCTAATTATTTCCAAGGCCAAGTTCCAGCTACTCTGCGTAATGTTTCTCTTCGTGACAATTGCCTTCAAAATGTAGAGAAGCAGAGGAGTTTGGAGGACTGTCGATCATTCTATGCAAGAAGGGGCTTGAGTTTTGATAACTTTGGGGTCCCAAATCTAGCCCAACCTCCTCTGTCAGGACAATCGCAGAAGAGCAACAAACAGTTGAAATACATATTGGCGGGAGTGTTTGGTGGACTTGGTTTTATTGTGCTCTTGGTGTTTGTGATAATCATGATCCTACGAACATGTCAGAGGACTGTTGTGGCTCAAAGAGGGATTGGTGTAGGGCCTGTTCCTGCGGGAGGAAGCACACCACCTGCTGGGGTCTCTATTAACTTTTCAAATCTAGGGGAAAAATTTACATATGAGCAACTGCTCCGGGCCACAGGTGATTTTAGTGATTCAAACATGATCAAACATGGTCACTCAGGCAATCTCTTCCGTGGTATGCTAGAAGGTGGAATTCCTATAGTCATCAAGAGGATTGATGTGCGCTCACTCAAAAAGGATTCTTACATGGTTGAGTTGGATTTGTTTAGTAGGGTTTCACATACCAGGTTGGTCCCCCTCTTGGGGCATTGCTTGGAGCATGAGAATGAGAAGCTTCTGGTTTACAAGTATATGCCAAATGGGGACTTGTCCAGTTCTCTGTTCAGGAAAACCAATTCTGAAGATGACAGCTTACAATCTTTGGATTGGATAACAAGACTGAAAATTGCAACCGGAGCTGCAGAGGGTCTATCTTATCTGCATCACGAATGCACTCCACCTATTGTTCACAGGTATTTCAGAACTTGTTTTTCAATTCTTTTGTCATCCTTGCCTCTTTTTCTACCCTTATGATTCTCTATCTTCTGCCTTGGTGAGTCGGTGTATGTTACTATGCAATGGAAACCTTTTGCACTTGAGAGTGGCATTGTTTGTCTTTACAGAAAAAAGCAAAGGAATTGAAAATGGTTTTATTTTTATGCTGTTACTGTGTATCAAGTAAACTATGGTATGGCTTGCTTCTGTAGGCTATGTTTGGTTTGAAAGAAAAAGTAGGGAAAGGTAGGGAAACCTTCACAAACTTTATATATGTTTCCCTTCCTTTTCTTTCAAACCAAACACAGCTGTAAAGATACTTTAAGCATTCTAATGTTCTTAATTTCATGGTATCACAGGTGATTGTTTGTATCTTATAAATTGGGTTTTTGTTCTTTCTATGTGTGAAGGATCACAAGGGGAAGACCTTCTTGTTATCCTCAGGATGGTCATTGACTATGTACACAGTTCTAAAGCTGTATTTTATTCTCACCATTGTCTGAACTTTGTGCATGTCTTGAGGATTATTTTGTTGATTTGTTGTAGCACAAATTTGAGCTAGTTTTAATTATTCTAATTGAATGTGAGTATGCAACATTTTATAACAGTGATATGAAATCTCATTATTTTTATCTGAACTTTTCTTGTCCCTTAGAGGCGAATGAAAATTTGAGAAAAGAAGAATATTTGGAGGTCATAAGGGTCAGGATGGAACATATTATACACACATAAAAGGAAATGGTTTCTTAATTTGGTGAGTTAGGCTTCTTCTGTATAGAATATAACCCATTAATGCCACATTGAAGGGATGCTTTAGCTGGTCTGGATAGAATAGAAGAGCTGATACAAGCATTAAGTATCATAGCAAAAAAAAAAAAGCAGTAGTTTAATAGTTTTTGGTTTTATGGGAGACACTGCTAATACTAGTACATCTGAGCATTCTTAAATGACTAGTTGTAAACAGCCTTGGGGCTATAGAACAAAGGATCCACTAGATGGGGCCATGGGGGGCACTCCAGATTGGTTTCAAGTTCATCCTTCTTAAGTCCACATTAGCCCTATATTCCTCCATACTTTGGGGCTCTCATCACATAGTATTGACTGTTGATAAGTCTCAGGCTGACAAGTGTGAGAACACCCAATTTGAGTATGAGAAGAATGGCCAGTTTGTTCAAGGAAATGCTGAAGGGGTTAGGTCTGAATCTAATCCACCTCTCCATAGACCCTGGATAGCTTGGAACCAGCATTAGATGACAACCCCTTTTAGTTTATTTTTAATAGTCAGCCTTTTTTTTAGTTTTCACATAGTTTTTAAAGAAAGGAATTGATGATGTCAAGCATGAATTTGCAGATCGAGTATGAACTTCCATGCCCTTATGGTGATTATTGGAAATTTAAGCTAAAGTACATGTATGATCTTAAGAACAGGAATATAAAAGCTTGCAAACATTTCCGAAGCCAAAATTAGCAGTGAAAATTCTTGGAGGGTCAAAGTTAAGCATATGTAAGATCACTTTAACAAGAATTCAATTACATGCATGTATATCTAAGCTAAGCTAGGTCAGAAACTTGGATAAGAATAAAAATTTGACAGTTGCAGCCGAAGCTGGATGTTAGTACTCTTGAACAAGCTATGTTGAAGAGAAAAGGAATTTATTTAGAATTATGAGAATGCAATCCATGTTATACTAGTTATACTCTTAAAACTGAAGAATGTAATAGTTAGTTACTCTGGAATCGAAACCATTTCTAAGAATCCTAGAAGAGTTACAAAAGTTGAACTTGAACAGTAAACAAAAGAATCTTGTGTATAAAACCCAAAATTTATGAGGTAAATAGTTTGGGTAAATCATAGTTATGTGGAGCATAACATGTAGAATGGAGGTAATAGATTTTTTAAGTTTTCTTTTTGCTTAATAAAATTTTATAACCAAATCAGTTCCTACTATGTGGAGGGATAATATAACCAACCCAAACCAATTATTAGATAGATCAAACACCTTCCCAATCCCACTGTCCTATTGTCCACTATAACCCGACTTATAGTGATGTTTTCCTGTAGTATTAAAATTGGCTGTTCAAGTTTTGAATTGTTTTTTAACTGCCTGCATAAAAGGAGTTGGTTAGACACATGGATAGGAATTTTGATTTGAAAGTGTAAAACTTCTCCCATAAATATAGGTTGAAGAGATGAACAATAGGATCCTTTTGGACCCCCAAACAATATTGACATGTCTAAGAATCCTAGATCATCTAGATGATTGGACTAGCAGGTATCACCTGTAGTGAACATTTGAGAGTCTAAACTATTGAAAAGATGAGACATTGAGACCCCCACTTGAACATTGCTCAGTAATTCTTTTCAAGACGTTTCTTAATTCTGGTATGAGGTTAATTTATTTTTATTTATTTAGGGTCTGTTTGGTTCATGCGAATAACCTGTATACCTGTATAACCTTTCAAATTACCACTGCACATACATCTGCACTTGCATGAAAGGAGGTGCTCCCTCCATCTGGATGTTAGGCATTCCTCCACCCTACCTTTACAGTCCAAAATACTTGTGAAAGGACACCAGGGATATCCATGTGGATCTTGTAGGAAGTTTATATGAATTTGAATTTGTTTTGTTGATATCCCAAGTCTGGGTTTATGACCTGTATCCACTACTAACAGACTTGTATAAAATAATGGTGAGAAGTGTGTGCATTATCTTGCCTTGGAAAAATATTCCGGCTAGTTGATGCAAGTGCTAAGTTTTTTTCCCCTTTTTGGTGGTTGTAGAGATGTCCAAGCAAGCAGTATTCTTCTTGATGATAAATTTGAGGTGCGGCTTGGAAGCTTGAGTGAGGCTTGTAGTCAAGAAGGGGATACTCACCAAAATGTGATCACCCGGCTGCTTCGGTTGCCTCAGTAAGTACTCTATTAATAGTATTATTCGGTAAATCATTTACAGTTTATATTAAGCTCTTCTCTTTGACATTTCAATTAAGTTTGATTAGAGTTAGCTTTGACTACTTGCATTTGTTCGGATCCTTGGTATGAGGACTTATGGTTTTCAATTGTTCTGTCTATCTATAATCTGGTTTTGGGTTTTGATGAGTTTCCCTTTAACTAACTCCTAATACAGTGTTGTGGCTTTGCTACACAAGTACGGTTTGTGTCATATACTACACTCCATATCCAGAAAACAGCATTTCTTGTCCTTGGAACTTGGCTCCATGTCTCTCAACTCTGGATTCCATAAAATCCTATCGTAAACAGTTTGATAATGTAAAGTTTATATTTACCAAAAAATGAATAAATAAATAAATGAAGTTTACTTTTACCAGACGTGCAATAGAGCAGTGCATATCTCTGAACAGTGTATAGTTAGTATTTTATGCAGAACAAAAAAGAAACAAATTAAGCAATTATCTACTTCATCATTCTCTATATATCTAGGCCTAAAACTACATATTCCATCCTTTTAAGACACTTCAATGAATAGCCCATGGAAGTGAGGACTTAATTTCTGTCACACCAATAGAAAGCCACATTCTGCAGCTGCTGCTCCTAAGTTCTGCAGAAGTGAAACCTAAGCCATCCCAAATTTTCAGAACATTGACTTGGAGTGACTTACACAACCATGTTGAAGTTCTTCCATTGGATGAGAAATGCCACTATGATTTCACAAGTTGTTGGACACACTGCCAACCCCCTCCCCCCTCTTGTAATGACAAAAAGTCAACGGGCCAAACATTTTTATGGATAAAATCACCAGTATCATACACCCAAATGCTTTGGCTGATTTGGTTCTATGAAATGGTACTTCAGACCAGTGTTTTAAAAACTGACCTGGAGGCTGAACTGTTTTTGCCTTTGAGTCAAACAGGTCAGACCATGACATAACAATATATAATATGTGTGTATATGCAATACTTTATGTTTAGTTTATTTTTTATTTCAGTTTTTTATTTTTTACTTAAAAAAGTACTAAAAATTGTGATGTGAGGCCAAAAGGGGGGGTTGGCAAAAATAGTGGGGCAAGGCATCTTTGGTGGCCTTGGGATGCATAAATCTTGAAAAGTTGCCCCAAAATGATATAAAGATCACCCCAATTGGATAACCTGTGACCTAGAAGTTCTTAGTATGTAGTATGTAGCCCATGACCTTGTGGCCAGGTGGAGCAGGTCATCGGTTCAACCACTCAGATTGGATGGTCTTTGACCAAGTCAATGGTTTTTTGTCAAAATCCAGGGGTAAATTGGACCCAGAATCATGGCCAGGTGATGGTTTGAACATTTTGACCATCCGGGTCAATGGCGGGATGAAAACACTGCTTCAGGCTAATTATGGATTATGTTCTAAAGAAGTTTCAATTGCTTAGAAAATTATATCTTCTTGCTAATGTGGTGCTTACTGCTTTATATTTATAATGTTTTCTCTGACTGTGTTTTTCTATTCTTCATATGCAGGACATCTGAACAGAGCCCTTCAGGTATGTACAATTTAATTGCCTCTAAAAAATGCTCTGTGAATGTTTCATTTATTGTCTGGATATCTTTTACCATATCCAACACAAGAATCTATATGGTGAAGTCCATAAATCTTGACAAATTGTGGACTCTGGCCAATAGAAATGTAATTGGTTGAACATTTCCAAGATCTTCTAGAGTCTGGATGGGTACCTTAGCTGATTTAGTTACCTTGTGTACAACTATTGTAGGGATGCAAATGGATCAGACTGGATTCGAATCAGGGTATATCCGAATCCAATCCAATAACACATATCCTAGATCTGATACGATCTGATTTAATTTCTGAAAATTTAAATAAATTATTAAAAGAAAAAAAGCATAACAAATTAACAGTTTATATAAACAAAGACAAAAAATACAAGTATTTTTCAACTATTTTCATCATATACATTAATATATATATACATGTTTTTTAATTACAAAAAAATGCAATATAAACATATATATATATAGGTCAGACTCGGATTCTTTTGGATCAGATAAGGGTGATCCGAATTCGATCTGATTTTCAATTGGATCCCATTATTCGATCCAATCTGAAAATCTAATGGGGGTATCTGAATCCAACAAAAAAATAGGATTCAGGTTTGGATCTTGACCCGGTCCATTTGCACCCCTAAACGATTGGGATCTATACTCATTTTAATATCAACTGGGCTCTGGGCAGCAAATTTAGGGGGAGTGAGGATCTTGCAAATTTTTTAGTCCCATTTGCACCGGGTACTCTCCCTTGTAGTTGTACTTGCATCTACTAAAACTGGTGCCTAATCCCCTTTCTTTTGATTGGAAATGGTCAGGCTCACCGTTGGCAAGCTGTTCTTATGATGTCTACTGCTTTGGGAAGGTCTTACTTGAACTAGTAACGGGTAAGCTGGGCATCAGCGCTTCTGACGATGCCACTACAAAAGAGTGGTTAGATCAAACACTACATTACATCAGTATTTATGAGAAAGAACTCGTGACAAAGATTGTAGATCCATCTCTCATAGTAGATGAAGACCTGTTGGAGGAAGTCTGGGCTATGGCAATTGTTGCTAAGTCATGCTTGAATCCCAGGGCTTCCAAACGCCCACTCATGAGATACATCCTTAAAGCATTAGAGAACCCCTTGAAAGTAGTGAGAGATGAGAACTCCAGTTCAGCACGGTTGAGAACGACTTCATCCAGGGGATCATGGAATGCAGCTCTTTTTGGCAGTTGGCGTCACAGTTCATCAGATATTGCAGCCATTCCAAGCAGCAACAGCAAGGAAGGGGGCAGTGGTTTAAAACGGTCGGGAACAGCAGGTTCTCAGGGAAGCGGGCAAGGTAATGGGATTGACCGCTCATCTTCTCTCAAGAGGCAGTCGAAGGAGATCTTCCCTGAACCGGCTGCTGTGCATGACATAGAGAGACAAGACGAAGACTAATACAGATGGGTTTGTGATTCTTTGTTAATAATACTGCGGGCTTCCATTTGAGTCGAGTGCCTGCTCGTTGTATCCCCCGCAATTTTATGAGTTCAAACCGAGGGGGATCCGGATCTATTCTTTCGCGCTGCTGCAATAGCCGTAATGCTCCTCTGTGACTTTGTGAGAGTGCTTACCATATTCACGAGCATTGCTGGTATGGCGCAAGCAAAATGTTAGGTGTACAATTATGGGTTGTATGTGTGAGAAAGAGAGAGAAAGAGAGATGCCAGTCTGCCGGTGCCAGATTTGAATTTGTTTGTAAGGCTTGTTTTCTTGTTCAAAGCAAGCATCAATTTTTTTTGGCAATTGGTTCTGTTTCCCTTTGAAATGTATATTGCAACGGTTGGGGCTTTTTCTCGATTAAAGGTTTTCTTTTTTATTGTTTTCATTTTCAATGAGAATCAAGGTAGCCAGGTATTCTAAATCTAATCAATGTTTTTTTAACGGGAAAATCTATGATGCGGAAAAGATATGGTATGGGAAAAGTTTTGACCAATCAAAACCCACCCATGAATTTTGATAAATAACACCTGATTGGCTACCATGTTTATGATTTCAGTTCATTGGGTAGAAGTTTTTCAGATATCATATCTTTTCCATATCATAGTTGAATCCTCTTCTAACTTATTACTT
>NW_010729087.1:4096694-4119823 GCF_000365185.1 Nelumbo nucifera
CAGAATATTAGTGATTATTAAGAAAATTAATATTCTACAATGCCTCGAAAGGTCGTAGTGAAAAAATATGAAGTTAAAAACAAGAGGAAAAATAAGGTCCCACCGAGATTTGAACTCGGGTTACTGGATTCAGAGTCCAATGTCCTGACCACTAGACCATGGGACCTTTGGCGAATGCTTAATTAAACTATAACTATATAGAAGTAAGTAGCACGTTAGAACTTCACGTGCCATTGTCTCCATCATTCAGTGACATTTTAAAAACCATGGCTGGCTGGGTCATTAGTTCATGAAGACATGTCTTAAGCGTAAGCCGAGTATCATCCGTGGATAGTGATGGAGTGGAGGTATTGGAAGCAACCGCACGATTAAAGAAGCGGTTTTCATAAAAAATCGAATAAAACAAAATTCAGTCAACTGACCCAATTGGTTCAGTTTGAAGAAACCGAAGGCATCCCCGGTTGGAAGATGCTTATATTTTACCCAGTATATCCACCCACTTGACCTTTCTATTTCTTCGTAGGTGAAATGCTGTCAAACAAACTTTTTGTGCTTGCCCCTGCCAAGTGCCAGCCAACTTACCGACATTCAGAGCCCCACTCCCATCTCAATGTCCCTCACTTGTTTGGCTCCACTTACTCTAACACTTATATTTAGCCCATGACAGTAATCTCCTGACATCTGTATAAAAATTAAAAAAAAAACCCATAAATGCGACATTACACGTGATGACCGAAGGCGGTGAAAGGAGCAAGAGAAAAAGTAGAAGTGATTCAAACTTCTAACCCTTTGCCATAGTGTCAAGCGTGCATTTATGGTGTCATGGGTGGCTATGTATGTATATTGTAAGGGGAGACTGCCAAATGGCATTATTATAATTACTTAGTATGAATTTTCATTCTTTTGATGTTTCCTTTTGTTATTTTCTCAAAAGCTTAACGTATTCTTTGAGGGGAGGTAAGTAGTTGAGTGAGTCATAAGCATGTAAAGGTTAAGCACAAGATCCGCTCGACATTGAACTGTGTGCTTGTGTTTATCACTGATTAATACAATACAAGTTGCCTTTTGTCTAATTTGTGTGTCTTCTTGTTGCCTTTTGTGTGTTTGCTTGCATTTGTAGGCTTTATCGACCCCATCGAGCGTCGCATGGGGTCTCGTCGATAAGCTCTGTGATAGTTGGTATCAGAGCAGGTTGTTCCTCAACACACATGACCCTTGCATAGCAACACTAGTGGTGGCACAATGAAGCACAATAAGGAACTCATTGACGAGATTCAACATGGCCTTGCCTATGCTAGAGAGACCGATGAGGCTCTAGGCGACGAAGCCGTTACAGAGAAGGCCCCGAAGGGGCGCACGTCCAAAGCAAGCAAGCGCGACAAGTCAGTTGACAAGCTTGCTGCCTTCGACACACGCATCCTTCATTGCAAAGTGACCGTTGGGGAGATGCATGATCGAGTAGAAGAAGTCCACCTGAACGTGGAAACAATTGAGAGATCCATGGTGAAGCTATAAGCCCGCTTAAATGGCATTATGAACGAGGTCCAAGACGTCCTAAATAGAACCCTCAAGGAAGTCCTTGGCACAACATCCCGACAAGAAGGGAGCTCATATCGATCCAACATCCAAGACCAAGTTGATGAGATGAGAGCTGAATGGATGACTATGAAAGTAGCCATGGCCGCTCCTACTGACCTCCGGGCACAATTAAATGAACTAGGAGGAGACATGACGCTCCTCAAGAGATTAGTGGCCATCACTCCAAGCCCCTCCACAACATTGGCCCCTACTTGTGTGAAAATTCGGGAGCCCACACCTTATGCCGGTTCCCGAGACGCTAGAGAACTTGACAACTTCTTGTGGCAAATGGAACAATATTTCCTTGCCACTAGCATTGATGATGACCTAACTCCGATTTGTATAGTGATAATGTATTTTACTGATATTGCTATGTTATAGTGGCACAGGCGACTCTAAGACATTAAACGGGGTGTGTGTACCATTAAGACATGGGCTGATTTCAAGCGAGAACTAAAGTGGCAATTCTACCCAGAGAACATGGAGTACCTGGTGCGGAAGAAGTTGAAAGCGCTCAAGCATAGGGACTTACTCCATGATTATGTCAGAGAGTTTTCAGCCCTTACCTTGGAGATCACGGACATGTCCAACAAGGATCTACTGTTCAACTTCATGGACAGACTAAAGCCATGGCCAAACTAGAGCTCCAAGGCCGCAATGTGCAGGACCTCGCCATGGCAATGGCAGTGGCAAGCAACTCAATGAGACGAGCTTGTCAGATGAAGAAGCCCCTAAGCCAAAAGGCCCATGTGTTCCAAATTTGAGTAGGGGAGCAAGTCATCCATGCCCTCCATACGACAACTCTAGCTTCAAGAAGACAACAAGACAAGACTACGGGAACAAGCCACAAGGAGAGCAAGGCCCTTAGCACTAGTACAAGCCCAGAACCGCTGGGCCCCCACGTTCTTGCTTCCTTTGTGGAGAGAAACACCTGGTTCGCGACTGCCCAACCAGGAGGAAGATCAATGCCCTTGTCGTCAAGCTCAGTGATGACGCAAAGTGATGAGGAAAAGTCTATGTCGGCGCCAAGAGTGGGCGCCCTTCAACTCTTCAACGCCATGGTAAAGAAAGAGGCCAATCACAGAAGGCCAAAGAAAGCCCAAAGGGGGTTGAAGTATGTAGACATCCTCCTCAGCGGGAAGCCGACTCAAGCCCTTATTGATACAAGGGCCTCCCACAACTCCATTTCAGTTGCTGAGGCCAAGCGACTCAATTTGAATATTGTGAAAGAGACAGGGTGGCTCAAGGCTGTGAACTCCGGGGCCAAGGCGATTAAAGGCATGGCTCATGGGGTTGATCTCCAAGTTGGGCCGTGGGCAAGCAAGACTAATCTATCAATGGTGCCCCTGGACGACTTCCAAGTTGTCTTGGGAATGGACTTATTGACATAGGCGGAAGCATCACTCATGCGTCATATAAACTCTCTATGCATCTTGGATGAGCGTGATCTGACTACTCCTAGCTAGAGGGTGATCTGGCTTCCAATCGAGCAGCGAGCTAGATGAATTTGTAAGATAGAGGATCAGAGAACCCAGGGTGGCTAACCCGGCGAGGTCGCTATGATGCTTAAGTTAGTGTACTATGATGCGAGCTGAATGCTTTGAGAGTTTGAGAGCTAGAGAGTAGAGAAATCACGCATACTTGGGCCCTGGAGGGGTTGCTGGTCTTATATAGATGAGCTCCCGTGGGTTTCACGGAATGGTTTCGGGATCTTCGACCTGAGGGGATGAGATCTATTTCCGCTTTAGTCGGGGGGTAACGTATCAGTCAATAAAGTCTATCGTTTTCGCCCAATCCGAGAGGGGAGAAGATAAGGCCCGCCATTACGCAACGTGATCCCGTGAGGTTCGGAGTCTACTAGAGAAACTTCCGGGGTCGTTACATGGCAGTTCAGATTGTTAGCCCCGAGCTGATACTTCGGTTCTTTAGTTCCAAACTGGATTGAATGCGGAGGTGCCCCGAAGTCGAGGTGAGTTTTGGGCCGAGGTGGCTGAATACCCAAGCTCAAACGTTGCGAACTAGCCTTGCCAGACTGAGCTGTCATCCCTTAGTCAGGTTGCGTCCATGTGTCCCCTTCTCGCTAGGTCGGGCCAAATCACCCATCATCAATTGCCCCCCACTCCCCGAGCCAGGGGTCTCAACCTGGTGCGGGGAGTTCATGACGAGTCCAGGTGGATTTGGCACGAGGTCTAGGTGGCTTGATGGGAGAATCATTGGTCGGACCTGTCCGGTCGCTCGACTCAACCAAGAATAACCTAGGTCGCGTCTAATTTACGCGCGGATGTCAAAACACGCGCTAAATCGATTTCAACCTCGGGGGTCGTGCATTCAGTTATCCTAGGAGCCGTTGGATCGTGTTCATCTCGACCGTTGATCCCCGGATATACTGGCTATAAATAGGGACCAAGGGGCTCATTTTCTTCGCCACTAGTCCGCTAATCTGCAATTTGAGGTCATGCTCAAGTCCTTCAGTTCGGTGTCATTCTGAGGTCGCCTTCCTTTCTTCGATCTTTCTTTTGGTGTGTCCCCCTTTGCTCTCTCTTTTTCGATTCCGTGTCTTTCCATCATGTCTAGTTTTAGTTTCGATAGCCTCTTAGACGGGAGCGGTGAATCCGCTGGAGCTGAGGTGGGTACCTCAGCTCAGGCCGTAGATCCTCGTCCTACCGAGGAGGTTACTTCGGGTTAGGATGCAGTCCACGGTCCTCCCGAGGTGGACTCACCTCGGCGGAGCGAGAGGCCTCCGGTAACCTGGTTTCCACCTCACATCAAGGTCGGTTTCCAGATAACTTTAGCCCATCAACAATGACAACAAACAGGCTCCTAATCCTAGTAGCCCGGTACAGACTTCCCAACGACCTCGTCTACAGTATCCCCTTAGGTAACTTCCCTTGGGAACACGGTCACGACGAGATCGTGATCTTCGAGGAACAGCTCGCAGCTGGTCTTCGTCTTCCACTTCACCCTCTCATAGTCAAGATCATAAAGTTGTTCAACATCACCATAGACCAGTTGTATTTGAACTCCATCCGCAACATCGTAGGGACCATTTCTCTTTTCCACGACTACAACCTTCCTCTTGACCTTGACATTTTTTCTTCTATCCTTTCCATAAAGAAGAATTCGTCTTGTGTTCTGCTCGAGCACAGGCGAACTTACTATCTGTACCCTCGTCCTGGCTTCAAGCTTTTGCACGAGCTCCCGAACAAAGTCCCCGCCTGGAAGAGGCGCTATTTCGTGGTCCGCAACACTGAGAGGTGGCCTTTCCCGACTCATTGGAGGGCAGCCATCTAGGACCCCGGTGTCAGGTTGGACCTGAAGACAAGGGAGGCGCTCCGATCTTGGGCGGAGCTCGGCCTGAAGTTCGAAGACTTCGTGACCGAGGAGAAGCTCGTGCAGGCCGGTCTGAGTCCTGATAGGTCACTGTTTGTTGTATTTTCTCTGTTTTACTTCGGTACTGTTTCTGACAGTTCGTTCTTGTTGCAGCTATCATGGACATCCCCGCCAACGAACTCTTCGGGAGTATGAAGAAGGGAAAAAGAAAAGAGCCTCAAAAAGGGCTCGCGTTGAGTCCCCACCAGCCGTCGTTCTAGAGCCTGAGCAGCCATCAACCGCCGAACAACCTCCAANCGTTCTAGAGCCTGAGCAGCCATCAACCGCCGAACAACCTCCAATGATAGACCTAATTGAGGAGGACTCGGGCAACCTCTCCCCACCCCGCGTGCCCGAGGAGACTACGTCTTCGGAGCCCGCCCCGGTAGCTGCCGCTTCTTCAGGCAGTGGGGACGCAACTCGGAGCATTTTGACTCCGAAATTCGGCCTCCTCAAGAGCAAGGGCACAGTATTTGCTGAGGAGGTTTCTAGCTGGGTCAAACTGCTGGTTGCCCAGCTCGGAGCCCGAGCGGCTACTCACTGCATGGTGATAAGTTTTCATACTTGTCTTCTTCAATCTGTCTTGTACTTGAATTTTTATATGTTGACGCTTGTTTTCTTCTCTTGGCAGGTGAATTCCACCATCCATGCCTTGGCTTATCAGTCCGAGGTGAACTTGAAGCGGGCCCTCGCAGCCGAGGAGTCTTCCCGTAAAGCCCACGCCGAGCTGAACTTAACCCGCAATGAAAATAACCAACTGAAGAAGGACGTGCGAGATAAGAAGGAGCTACTCACGTTGCTGATGTCGGAGAAGAATGAGCTCGAGGAGCGTGAGGTGGCCTTAAAGAGGGAGCGAGAGGAGCGAGAGGCGGCACTGAAGAGAGAGGTGGAGAACCTCGAGGCTCACGTGAAGGAGAAAACTGAGATACTTCTTCAAGCAATGGAGGAGGCCAAGGTTAAGGTCATCGTGGAGTACAAGTCTTCGGTGGAGTACCGGAAAGAGATGGTCGAGGTGGGGACAACGTGCTACCGCAAAGGTTTTAAACTTAGCAGGTGGATGACCTGACGTGAGTTCCCCCAGCTCGACCTCAGTGTCATAACTACTTCGAGGATCACAGAGGAGATGACCGTCGAAGCTACTCAAGATCCAGACTCCGAAGCAAAAAGTGACGGCGACCTGTCTGATGAAGGTGAGGAGACCGGTGCTGGCGAGAGCCGCATGGAGACGGATCCTCCTGTCGAAGCCTCCAACAAGAGTGAGAAGCCCCGAAGTGACTAGATGTCTCTTTTCTTGGACCCCCTTCTGTAATACACCGAGCTTGGTGCCTTGTATTTTTTTTTTGTACTCGACATGCCATATCAATGAAATACAAATATTTTTTGCCATGTTTGTGTAAAAAATTTCTTTTTTTCTTGTAAGTGTAAGTAACTCCCAAACTGACGAACTAAACCAAATAAGAGTATATTTTCTTCTAAGTGGCGGTTACACCGAACTAAGCTAACAAGTTGGACTCCGAGTAGGGATAACTTCGCATCGTTGTACGCTGAGGTGGGCGGACACTGTAGGGTATATACCCGACCTGTCTGCACACGGGCTACTCGTTTAGGTGTTGGTTATCCCTTAGTGCAGAGCCATTAGGGCCTGACTTCAAATGGGATCAACCTGTTGTTATATGCCGAGGTGGGCTAGACATCGTAGAGTTTGTACCCGAACTGTCTATGCCTCAAGCGTGAGAACTAGTCTGCCTATGCCGAAGAGGTGACAAGGACTTGTTGCCTATGCCAAGAGGCAACTAGGACTTGTCTACCTATGCCGAAGAGGCGACTAGGACTTGTTCGCCTATGCCGAAGAGGCAACTAGGACTTATCTACCTATGCCGAGGAGGCGATTAGGGCTTATCTGCCTATGCCAAGGAGGTGACTAGGGCTTATTTGCCTATGTCGAGGAGGAAACTTGGACTTATCGTAGTGCCAAGGTCATATGTCAGCTCGGCATCATGGCCCTTAAGCTTATAGGAGTGACTCGCAGTCCTCTCTCCAATTCGATGATCCCTTTTGATTAGTTCGGTGGTCACGAGTAGTACCTTCTTAGATTGTCGATATTCCACACTCGAGGTACCTGCTTTCCTTCCAAAGTCTCGAGCTCGTATGTGCCTTCCCCGAACACCCGTCTTACTCGGTACGAACCTTCCCAATTCAGTCTGAGTTTACCAGTGCCGGGCTCAAGTACCATAACCTTCCGAAGAACTAGGTCACCAACACGGAAGTGTCATTTTCTGACCCGGGCATTATAGTACCGAGCTACTCTCTGTTGGTAAGCTGCAGTCCGGATGTAAGCCAGGTCTCGTACCTCTTCTACCAGGTCTAGGTTGGTACAAAGATCGTCATCATTCGTCTCCTCGTCATAAGCCTCCAAGCGTAGTGTGGACACCTCGATTTCTGCTGGGATCACCACTTATGTACCGTAAGTGAGGTTGAAAGGAGTTTCACCTGTGGCGGTCTTAATGGTAGTTCGGTAGGCCCAGAGGACACTGGGCAGTTCATCTACCCACAACCCCTCTTGAGCTAAGCGAGCTTTCAGTTCGCGAAGTATTGCTTTGTTAGTGACTTCCGATTGTCCATTCGCTTGGGGGTGTGCCACCGAGGTAAAATTTTGTTGAATTCCCATTTCAGCACACCAATTTTGAAACTTGATATCCTCGAACTGCTTTCCATTATCGGAGATGAGTACCCGAGGTAGCCCGAAGCGACATACTATGTTCTTCCAAAATAAATTTTGTATGTTGCGGGCTGTGATTGTTGCCAAAGGTTCAGCTTTCACCCACTTCGTAAAGTAGTCTACTGCTACGACTAGAAACCTCCTTTGTCTTGTCGCTGGCGGAAATGGGCCAAGGATGTCGATTCCCCACTACGCGAAGGGCCATAGGCTAGTGAGGTATTTCAGATTGGTAGCAGGTCGATGGTGGATGTTGGCATGCCTCTGACACCTATCACACTTCTTGACGAGCTCGAGTGCATTTGCCTTCATCGTGGGCCAGTAGTAGCCTTGCCGCAATGCCTTCTGTGCGAGAGCCCTACCCCCAAGTGTCCGCCGCACAAGCCTTCATGGATGTCGCGGAATACGTATTTGGCCTTTGAGGGTCGCAAGCAGCGCAAGTAGGGGAGCGTAAAGGACCTTCTATACAGTTGTCCGTCTATAAGGACATACTTAGCCGATTGGCGCTCTACCCATCAGGCCGCATTGCGTTCTGCAAGTAGGGTCCTGTGAAGCAGGTAACTTACAAGTGGGTCGATCCAGCTCGGTTCTGCTTGTGCTACGGGAGTGACCTCTACTGCCCCCTCAAGAATGCTAGGCCAGGGTAAGTCCTCCATATACACGGTCCGCATGGTGTTACTGCTTGTGCTGGCCAATCGGGACAAGGTGTCGGCCTCAACGTTCATGGACCTCGGAATCTGTCTAATGAAGTAGGAAACGAAGCCACACAGGATCTCTCTAACTTTGGTCAAGCTTTATATTCACCGGTGACTTGGTTGACTACGAGCTGTGAGTCACTACATACGATGAGGTGCTTTGCCTTCATTTCCCTTGCTAGGTTTAACTCGGCGACCAATACTTCATACTCTGCTTTGTTGTTTGTTGTCGTGAATCCGAACCGGAGTGTGTATTCCAGCTTCAACTCGCTTGGGCCGTACAGAATCAGTCCTGCACCGCTTCCCTGCTGATTGGACGAGCCGTCAACGTGGAGAATCCAGGGCTCCTCATCCCAGGTCGGACCTGCTTTGACCGGGACCGATGCAGCACTGGTTAAAACTTCCATCATGTGTTCGAGCTCGGCCAGCTCGGGAGTTGCGGTACTGAATGTGCATTCTGCAACAAAACTGGCCAAGGCTCGGGCTTTGATTACTGTCCGAGGTTCATACCGGATATCGTACTCTTTTAATTCGATAGACCACTTCGTCAGTCTGCCAGATACCTCGGGTTTGAGTAGAATTTGTCTCAGAGGCTTGATGGTGAGGACAACGATAGTGTGGGCTTGGAAGTATGGGTGAAGCTTGCGAGCTGCTATGATTGGCGCGTACGCTAATTTCTCGATCTCTGGGTACCTGGTTTCTGTGTCCTGCAAAACTTTACTAACATAGTAGATGGGTCATTGGACCCGATCTAATTCTTTGATTAGTACCGAACTGACCACCTCGTCACTCGCGGAGAGGTACAACTTTAATACATCCCCTTCCTCGGGTCGAGTCAGAATTGGGGTGGTACCTAGGTATCTTTTCAACTCGTCGAAGGTGAGCTTACATTCTGCAGTACATTCGAAGTCCTTACTCTTTTTTATGGCTTTAAAAAAGGGTAGGCAACGATTTGCCAACTTGGACATAAAGCGGCTCAGGGCGACTATCCGGCTAGTCAGCCTCTGAACCTCTTTTATTTTGCAGGGTGGTCTCATATTCAGGATGGCCTTTATTTTTTCTAGATCGGCTTCGATGCCACGTCGGTTGACTATATAGCCTAGGAATTTACCCGAGGTGACTCCGAAGACACACTTGTTTAAATTTAATCTCATGTTGTATTTTCGCAAGATTTGAAAAACACTTTGTAAATCATCCAACAAAAAATTTGAAAACTGGGTCTTCACAACCATGTCATCAACATAACATTCGATTTTATTATCGATTAATGGCTCAAAAATTTTATTTAGAAGGCGTAGAATGGTTGCCCCGGCATTTTTTAGTCCGAAGGGCATGACCTTGTAGCAATACAACCCGAGCTTAGTTATAAAGGCAGCTTTTTTCTTCGTCAGCAGGGTACATCCTAATTTGGTTGTAACCGGAATAGGCATCCAAGAAGCTCAGCAACTCATGCCCTGAGGTCGCGTCCACTAGGCAGTCGATCTTGGACAACGGGAAACAGTCTTTTGGGCAGGCTCTGTTCAGGTCGATGTAATCGACGCACATGCACCACTTGCCGTTGGCCTTTTTTACCAGAATTGGGTTAGCTACCCAGCTCGGGTAATGGACTTCCCTGATGAAGTTTGCCACTAGGAGCTTCCCGACCTCTTCATCGACTACCCTCCAATGTTCCGGGGCGAGGTTGCGCTTCTTCTGTCTAACTGGCCTGACTAAGGGGTTGGTATATTCAATTTATGAGTTAGAATTTTGGAGCCTATTTCAGGCATTTGTGTCGCGGACCAAGCAAAAATATCTAAGTTTTTGAGTAACAAACTTACTATCTGGGAGCGAAGCGGCTTGTTGATCAAAGCACCGATCTGGAGAGTCTTGGCCGGGTCATCGGTTAAGACCGGGATGTGGACCGTCTCCTCTGTTGGGGTAGCTCGCTCGTCGGCATATTCCGTTGGTCACTTGAGCTCGACATCATCCGCTAGCTTTGCTTTCCCCTTGAGAGCAGCTACGTAGCACTTGCGAAATTCGAGCTGGTCACCTCGCACAACTCATACTCCATAGTTCGTTGGGAACTTCATCACCAAATAGTAGGTGGATACTATTGCATGTAGGACATGCGTAATGGGTTGACCTACTATGGTGTTATAGGGAGAGGGAGTTGCTACCACCAGAAACGTGTGCTCAAACCTCGCGATATTTGGCCACGTGTCGGCCTTTACGGGTACCATGACTCATTCGAGAGGTCTGACCTCCTCGCCGCTGAAGCCTACCAGGGGAGTGTCTGCCGGCTTTAGATCGTTTTATTGTGGCTGTAGCTTGTCGAAAGTTTCCTTGAACAGTATATCCGCTGAGCTACCTGAGTCCATCAGGATGCGCTTGACTTCGAAGTCGTTGAGCCTCAGTTTTATCACTAGAGCATCATCATGAGGATACTGGATCCCACGTGCATCGTCCTCTGTGAAGTATATTGGTTCTTCAAGCCGATGTCGCTTTGGCGGGTTTTCCTCTTCATTTTCTAGTTCGCGGACTGAGGTCCGTCCGGCTACCGATGTACACCCTACGATGATGGACCTGCCAGTAATCATGTTGATTATCCTGCGGATCGGTCTTTCCTCGGGCAACTGTCGCGGCGGTTGCTCATTCCCCCTGCTGGTCTCGGGGGCATTCCTTCTCTAGTCCCCCTGTCGGTCATTTCCGTGTTGTGCTCGTAGTCTCTATGGAAATGATAGTAGACATTTCCGTTCCTTGTTGCAGGATCTCCCCTCAACCTGGGAGGCTATTTGACAAAGGAGGAGTCCTTAATGGCCATTAGGATTTCTCCTCGCTTAGCGTTTAATGGTGTGTAGTTCATTCTTTCAACAGGTGGGGTCTTGGAGCGCCAACCTAATTTGCGAGTTCGCGAGGGAGATCGGCTTCCAGATTTGTTTCTTCCTCTGCTCGGGGACTTGCTCTTTCTTCTTTTGTGTCCGCCTTTACCTATGTCTTCATTGTCTCTTTTCCTTTTTTTTGTTGGGTTGTCAGCCTTCTGATTAATTTCCTCTTCGGTACCGATGAACTGATTGGATAGCTTGAGGAATTCGGTGATGTCCTTTGGTTTATTGACCACCACATGCCATTTAAACTCCTTGTGGGTTATTCCTTTCTTACCTGTCGTGAGTTTTACCGCCGGGTCTAGGTCTAGGTCTGGTATCTATAGGCAGGTGTCATTGAAGCGCTTAATGTAGCTTCTGATCGACTCTCCTTCTCTCTGAACTACATTGAGAAAGCTTTCCTGTGACCTCGGGCACTTCTTACTGGTGACGAAGTGCGAGGTAAATAAATATGCGAACTGTGACCAACTTTTGATCGATCCCGGTGCAAGGTTCTGATACCTGGTCTGAACTACCCCTTTAAAGGTAGTGGAGAAGGCCACACACATACAAGACTCATTAGCCCCAACTAGGTGCATCTGGGACTGGAAAGAGTCCACATGGTCCTTAGGATCGAAGGGCCCGTCATACTTGTCTAAGGGAGGCATCTTGAAGTCTTTAGGCATCGGGGTCGCCAAGAGCTCGGGAGACAGGGGAGACGACCTGGAAAGTAGGGGAGAAGCAGCCTTTGTAGCTACCGAGCTCGCTTCTTCCTTACCTTTGGCTTGCCCTTCTTGCTGGTTCGGCCTTGCTAGTTGGTTGTTCTAAGCTGAGGTACGACCTGCCTTGCGACGTCTCCGTTGTTGTTTCTTTACTGGCTTGGCATTGGTGCTACTGATTTTGGTGTGCTCCGGCACCGCTCTGTCACGAGGTAACTCCTGGTTCCTTATGGGATTCTGAGGCTGGCTATCATGGACGGAGAGGCCCTGTCTCAAGTTCGCACCTAGAACCCCGAACTGATTACCTGCTAGCGAACCATCATTTTCTCGCTGCGAATGCCGAGGAAGATTGGTCCTATGAGGCTGAGTATCCCTGAACTTGTTTCCGAGGTTCCCTTATGAGGCAGGTGGAGTAAGTAAGCTGATCGTCTCTTCTCCCACGGGGTGAGACCTGACTCCTAGGAGGAATCGGGACTTGGGAGGTCTCTTCACCTCGGTGGGGAGATCGGTTGATATTCTGATTAACCCGAGGTCGGTTCTGATTCTGATGGGCCTCTGGGTTCCGAGGTGGAACCGACTGTTGGTTCTCTGGCAGTGGAGGGAACTGATGTTGGTACTACTGGTACTGTTGAAATTGCTGGACCTGATGCATCTGGATCTGGATAGCCCGAACGCACTGAACCAGGTCGTTGAACTGGGACTGCCCGAATCCGGGGGGAACCACAGAAGGCTCAGAAAAAGTTGTGCCTACCACTGAGGGAAGTGGGACACTCACTTGTGTGGTGTTTGGTGGCGCGGTCAGCGTTGGAACTCCAGACGCAGTAAGCGGGATGGTGAATTGGCCGATGCACACTGTAGGGAGTTGGGGTTGTCCCTCGGAGACGTTCATCTCGGTGCTTTTCACGGCGTGACTGGAAGATGCCATTGATGTAGAAGTAAGGTTGATAACTGTAAAGAATGGAGATGACTTTTCGGTCGATTCTCACAAACAACGCCAATTGATGTAGCGCGATCTGACTACTCCCAGTTGGAGGGTGATCTAGCTTCCAATCAAGCAACGAGCTAGATGAATCTGCAAGATAGTGGATCAGAGAACCCAGGGTGGCTAACCCGACGAGGTCGCTCCAATGCTTAAGTTAGTGTACTGTGATGCAAGCTTAATGCTTTGAGAGTTTGAGAGTTTGAGAGCTAGAGAGTAGAGAAATCATGCGTACCTGGGCCCTAGAGGGGTTGTTGCTCTTATATAGCTGAGCTCCCACAGGTTTCACAGAACGGTTCCCGAATCTTTGGCATGAGGGGATGAGATCCGTTTCCGCTTTAGTCGGGGAGTAACGTATCAATCAATAAAGTCTATCATTTCCGCCTGATCCGGGCGGGGAGAAGATAAGGCATGCCATTACGTGACGTGATCCTATGAGGTTCGGAGTCTACTGGAGAAACTTCCGGAGTCGTTATGTGGCGGTTCGGGTTGTTAGCCCCAAGCTTATACTTCGGTTCTTTTGTTCTGAATTAGATTGAATGCCGAGGTGGCCCGAAGCCGAGGTGGCTGAATACCCGAGCTCAAACGTTGCGAACTAGGCTTGCCAGGCTGAGCTGTCATCCCTTAGTTAAGTCGCGTCCACGTGTCCCCTTCTCGCTAGGTCGGGCCAAATCACCCTTCATCACTCCCCTTGCATGGTACTAGTTATGACTTCTACTAAGGTTCATGGGAAACAAGTTTCAACACTACAACTTTTTTCATGAAGAAGCCTTATTTGACGCCAACATGGAGGAAGCAGAGAAGTTCTCCACTCCACTAGTTGAAAAAGCCACCCCTAAAGCCAACCTCAACAGCAACAGGGCATCAAGCTATCCTCACCACTCCAGCAACAGAGTTCGCCCACACCTACTACCACAACCACCGAGGAGAGCGAGTGCCACCCAAGCCATTTAGGGACCACTTTCACACCATCCCTCAGATTGAATCACGTAGTAGCCCTGTGAGTCACCATTGGGGAAAAATTCATGGGAACCAACACCCCAATGGTCCAAAGTATCATTTTGACTCTTACTTGGCCCAAACCTTCCCTATAGCCAAGTTGAACCAGCCACTATCATACCTTGAGGCCGCTAGGAAAGGACTTAGCCATAGTAAACCCCAACAGAGCAAGACAACCCAACCATGGCATCCAAATCTACACCTCGGCCTTGGACGACAGCCGGTTTGTGGAATAGTAGGAGAACCTTCCTTCCGCATCAGCGACTCTAAGGGACCAGCTGAAGCCGATCTCCGAGGACGTAGATCGAATTGAGTGGGGGAGACTGTCACAAGTGACTCCTTCACTGTGCCATCAAGCACCTTTCGCCGTGCCTACAACGTGCCTTCATGGTGTCATGGGTGGGCTATGTTTGTATCTTGTAAGGGAGGACTACTAATGGCATTATTGTAATTACTTAGTATGAATTTCCACTCTTTTGATGTTTCATTTTGTCACTCCCCCAAAAGCTTAACGTACTCTTTGAGGGGAGGTAGGTAGTCGAGTGAGTCATAAGCGTGTAAAGGTTAAGCACGAGATCCCCTCGACATGAACTGCGTGCTTGTGCTTACCACTAATTAATGCAATACAAGTTGCCTTTTGTATAATTTGTGTGCCTTCTTGTTGCCTTTTGTGCGTTGTTGCTTGCATTTGTAGGCTTTCTCGACCCCATCGAGCGTCGCACGGGGCCTCGTCGATTAGCCCCGTGACAATAGGGCTTATTTCCTTTCTATTACTTTGAACACCAATGAGTAAAGATTTCATGATGTTTAAACCCAACAACTTGACTTCTAATAATTCATCGAAGAGATTTAAATGTGAAATATAAAATGAAATTATTTTTTCACGCCATGTCTGATTGTTGTTGTTGGAAAAAGTCTGGCCACTTATATTGTTTGCAATTGAGGTTCAGACTCTCAAAATATAACCAGGCTCTATGCTTCGATTTTTCTTATAAAGTGTTATAAAAGCCAAAAGTGGATATGAGTTTCATTTTGAAGGTGTTAAAGGCTATGCACCCTATAGGCAAGCCATATTTCATGTTTCCCAAAAGCAAAAATCTTACAAACACCCTAAAGAGTGTGCCTTCAACTGCATATTAGATAATAAAGGTATTCGTAATGTACAATTGGATGCTCCGAATTGATGCTTGCATGATTTTTTATTTCATGAGACAGAGGCTCTTTGTAGACATGTAAAATTATTAATCATCTTTCTTTTCCCTTAGGGATGGGTGGATAATAAAGGGGTGCACCATTTGGATATCTCACTAGTAGGATTAATAAGTGATAACATGCATTGAGAGCTTTGTAGGTTAGGATTGGACCAATCTCAATGTGGGATGGCAATTTCTACCCTACCTGGTGGGTACCTGGCCCTACTCTCCCTGACCCACATATTGTTGGAAAGCATATAAGTTTTATGTACTAGGTGTTGAATTTAATAATATTTTGAATTGTATGTGAAAGATAATTGATGGTTTATGTGTTTTATACACGTCTTAATCAAATAATTATAATTTTTATTGTATATTTGCATTATTTTACTTATTTATTCCTTATATGTGACAATGAATAATAGGAAATTAGATGTGGATTCTAAACCCAACCTGTCCTACCCGTGAATGCAGGGAGGGTAGGGTCGGGGAGGGTTTTTCATTTACATGTGCGCAAAACCCTCCCCAAACCTATCCCATTGCCATCCATAGTCTCAATCTGATTTTGGGTCATGTGCGGGTTAGGGCAAACCCAAGTTAAACCTGATCTATTAATATTGCAACATTGAATATCTATATACATGGCCTTGTTTGAGTATTGATGTGTCATGTAGTAAGGGAAAAAACGTATAGATGTCATGGGTTATTTTCGGCAAATCGAGTTGAAGTTACATTTTTTGGAGTGGACATATTACATAAGCAACGGGCCAACCGGTTTGACTGTTTGATCCTAACCCAATGAGCAAACCAATTGATGCAACTGTACAAGTATAACAGTACAACCCACACCAATGGGAACTAGCAACGTCTCCCACCTCGACCATTACAAGTGAGCCAACTTGACTGAGTCATTAAGGGCCTATTCATTTCCTCGTAGCTCTTATCTTTTAAGAGGAATCTTATAAATTTAAGAGGAAAATGGGTGTCTGTTTCATCTTATCTCTTATCTCTTAAAGAGGAGTCTTATAACTTTTTATTTTCTAATGATACCTTCAAAACACAAACAAAAATTCTCATATATGGGGTTAAAATGAATATTTGACAATTTTCAAAATTTAGAATTTAGAATAATATTCTCCACATTTAGAGTTTAGAGGAAAGAAAAGTTCACCAATAGTAATATACCTTTTAATGTAATTATTGTACCTTCGAACATCAAACATAAGGGCAAACGAACAGACCCTAACTATCACTCACTTAACACATGTTAATGATTGATTACTAGCTACTAGGCAAGAAGCGACCATTACATGTGAGGGAACTATACTGACTTGGGAGCTGGTATAGTTTCCATTACCTCCATGACTAATGGCCCCCTCCTCCATAAATAGGCAAGTGCCTTAAGGGTTTGACTCTCTATACACTTCAAATTTCACACTCTTTTTCTCTCTAGTTACCTTAGCACACATCTTGCACCTAGAACTCTTTAGCTCATTCACAACTCCAGCAATGTGCTAACTTGACCATTGGAGACTTTGCCACGGGGAAAAAATTCCAAGACCCCTCTAACATGTTTTGACTTGCAATTTGTGATCTTTAGATGAATTCCCCTCTCTCTCCTTGTTTGCCAATCTGGACGTCATCATTGATTCATGCGGGGCTATTTGAGTAGTTGAATTGTTAGGCTCATTGGTTTGACTTTTATTTGTTGAAATAAATAAACTAATAAAAATTTTCAATGATTCAATGATCTAACCAAATTTATTTTCAACTATTAAGAAGCCCTAGCCTTACACAAAGACCCCCCATTGTACTGGGTTAATGACAAATACCCTTGAACTTTCACTTTGTGACAAGTACCCCTTGGCCATTAAGTTATATGACAAAATGCATTAAATCACCAAAATGTCACTTAAAATTTCCTCATTTCCTTTTCTCTTAAACCATGATTGACAAAAAGTATATAAATTTCTCTACACAAAACTAGATAAAATAATAAGAATCGTTTTCACCAACATAGGAAAAATAAGATTTTTTAAATTATTGATTTATTTCACTAACATGAATGCCTCTCTTCATCTTAAAATATAAAAAATTATCTACTCCTTTCTCCAATAAATCAAGAAAAACAAAATGAAACCATAAATTTATATCTATCAAAAAAAAAAACCTCTACCATTTCATTTGAATATAATCCTACTATAAATCTACAAGGAGCTATTGGAGCAATTGAGGGGACTTCAATGTCATGTATAGAAAACTAATTGAATCATAAATTGTTCAAATAAATAAAAAAGGGTAGTTTGGAGATTTAAAAAATCTTAAACAACTGAATGACAAATATTTTTGAAGTTAGCTGATAGAACTATGATGGAGGAGTATTTTAATGCAAAGTGAAAATTTAGGGGGGTATTTATCACTAATCCCATACTACAAGGGGTATTTTTAATTTACCCAAAAATCTCATTCACTAAGGCTGAATTTAAGAAGATTGTAAATACAAATATCTACAATGCAAATACAATGGTAGTACAAATGATTTGAACAAATTCTGATTTATTATTGGAAGGAGTACAAATACAAATTTCTAGAGTACAAAACCTTGTACTTTGTATTATTTTATATGTATTTGCACCATACATATTTGTATTTGTACTACTTCCAAACTGAGATTAAGGTTGTGTTTGGTTGCAATGCAAATAAATTTACACCGATGCAAAATCATGGCAGTGCAAATGATTTGAGTGTAAATTTTGACCTATTATTGCTTCAAATTTTAGCTTATTTTATTTGATTGTAGTGCAAATGAAGTAAATTAAGACATGAAGTAGAATAAAGTAAAATCCAAAATAAAATTAAACACGAATTTATATTTTTTACATTTACACTCCCACATATTTGTACTAGTACAAATAAATTTGCACTGCAACCAAACATAGCCTAAAGAAACTATATTAAGAAGCAAACCATACAAAGTTACATTAGGAAGCAGGCTGATGATCAAACCAAAAGAAGTCATCATCTTAGCATATTGAGTTAACCCATGTGGACGAGTATTTGCTTGTCTACTTACATAGACAAAAGTAAGTGATTGAAACTTCGTCTTCAATGAGTATTGATGGTGCACAATCCGGCCGGTCCTAGCTGTCAACGACCTTGCCTCTGATTGGAGCAACAGGGAGCCTGAAACGGAGAAGATGAGGAATCTCCGGGGAGGAACCCAGTGAGATTGCTCCGAAGCTCAAGTTAGTCTTCTTTTAAAGGCAAGATAAAACCAGATGGCGCAAAGTTCACATACCTTGTTCTTGGGGGGTAGGGAGCCTTTTATAACCACTTCATGCACTCACTCCTAAGCTTCTGTCAGGTCGGGTATGATTATCTCTGCGCTCCTTCCAGTTCGGGTGTCATCGCCTTTGCTGGGGCAGAACCGCCACTGCTCTCTTTGTCGGAGCCGTCTCTGTAACTGGAGATGGCGGTGGCAGGTGGCCGTTGAAGTGCGGCTGTCAAGCGTTAGATCCCAAGTCAGTCAGGTGTGCCGCCCCTGGATACGGACTTCCTCGGTGTCAGGCATGGTACGGTTGTTTAGTTCGGCGTCCTGGAGGCGAAGTGCTGGAGTGGTGAGCGAGGTGAAGTCTTGAGTTCGGATAGAGGTGTGTCCCGAACTAACATGGGGCAGGCCAGTTCGGGTTGTTACCCTTTGTGTTTGTAAGGCTCGGGGCCTAAGGGAGAGCTCGGGCTCCTTGCGGGGAGTTTGGGCTCCTTGTAGGGAGTTCGGACCACTGGTTCCCCCTTTCGGAGCTCGCACCTCAGGCGTGTTGTTGTGCCGAGCTGTTGCCTTTGCCACGTGTTGAGTGATTACGAGGTTGAGCCAAATCTTCCTTCATCAATTGCCCCCCACTCCTCGCGCTAAGGGACTTGCCCTGGCGTGGGGAGTTCGCGAGGTGGCGGGTGGATTTGTCCCGTACTTCGAACTGTTTGACTGATAGCACGAAGTGCGCGTTCGTCAGGATTTTTCTGGGTTTCTCGAGCGCTAAAAAGACGGGAAACGCGCCAATCTGTCTATGAATGCTGACAGACGTGACGGCGCGCGTTTATTTCAAAATTCAAAAAAGCGCACCGTTGGGAGACGTGACAACAGGCGTCTTTTCAAATTTGAAAAAACGCGCTGCTGCTGCCTTTAATGTGAGGAGACGTGCGCTGGCGCTTTTTCAGTTTCAGAAAGACGTGCGGCCAATCACATCTCGGTCTCAGGAGACGTGCGGTCAGCGCGACTGCGGGCCGTTGGATTGTCTTTGATCTGAGCCGTTGATTCTCGGTTACTGTGGATATAAATAGTGGGGGACCCCAGTTGCTATCACTATCCTGCACTTTGCTTCTTGAGCTCGCGTCCCAATCTCAGCTCGCGTCCAAGCTTCTAGCTCGCGTTCACGTTCCCGTAGTCCATTTGCTTTTTTTCGGGTGAGTACTTTCCTATAATCCTTATTCTCCTTCCAATGTTTAGCTCGGATAGCTGAAACAGTTCTTCAAGGGAGTCGGATGCAAGTTCTATGAACCGAGTTGCATCCCCCGTCAGTCCCAGTGAACCTGAGGTAGAACTCGAGGAAGAGTTCGAACCCGTAGGCCGAGTCGCCTCGGGTAGTTTGGCGTCCTCCTCTCGTCGAGGTCGGACGTTGGACAAGTTTGGGCCTTCGACCATGACGCTTGAGGGGCTTCACTCCCTTATTACCCAGTTCAACTTGCCTAGGGAGTACACCTACTTCATACCCTCGGGCAGTTTCCCTTGGGAACACGGTCCTRATGAGATCGTGATTTTCCGAGAGCAGCTCGTTGCTGGGTTGCGCCTTCCTTTCCACCCCATCATTGTCGAGGTAATGAACCACTTCGGGGTTAAAGTCGGCCAGCTTCACCCGAACTCTATTCGTAACTTGGTGGGAACAATCTCCCTATTTTGCGAACAGGTCTTGCCTTTAGACCTAGAGATCTTCTCCTCCATTTTAATGCTTAAGAAGCAAGTGGGTTCCCTTCCCGGGCGTAGGTGGGCGTATTACCTGTCTCCTCACCCGGGTTTTAAGCTTCTACACGAACTTCCCAACAAGGTCCCAGCGTGGAAACATGACTACTTAGGGGTGCGAAGTGCATTGGGGTGGCTGTTCCAAAACGGGTGGGGGATGGCTGCCCCTGACGTCGGTGTTACGCTTGATAAGGAGACGGCGAAGGGCCTCCGGAAATGGGCACGGCTTGGGCTAAAATGCCATCATTATCTGACGGAGGCCAAGCTCATTGTGGTCGGTCTGAGTTCGAGTAGGTTCCTTACTCAGAGGTTTTTTGTTTCGCTCCGTTCTTTTCATTTTTTTTTGAAGCCGAGCTCCTTTTGCAGGTGTGATGGACTCAGAGAGGACTCGTGGTGGGCACCTGTTTCACGGCATGAAGAGGAGGAAGCGAGTCGCCAAACGAACTCGTGTCGAGCTGCCCCGAGAAGCGGAGCCCGAGGTACTAGACTACCCGTCAGCGGATCCGCCCAGGGAGCCCGAGATGGCCCCTCCAGTACATGAAGCGATAGGGGCCTCTTATGCCGAGGCTACTTACACGGGGGCTCCCGCCTACTCTGAGCCTTCTTATACGCGAGCTGGGCTCTCAGGCTCGGGAGCCCAAGGCGAATTTAGAAGTGTGTTGTCGCTGAACCACGCTCTTCAGAAGAGTAGGGAGGCCATCTATCCTGAGGAGGTCGCGGCATGGACCGAGCTTCCTTTGAACCAGGTAGATTGTCGTGCTGCCACTCATGCCATGGTGGTAAGTCAATTTCTTGTCGGGCTCTTTGCTTTTATCTTTCTTGTTGTCGTTCTTTTGATCATTTGTCCTTTCCTTTTGGTAGGTGAATTCTTCTATTTTTGCCTTGGCGGCCCAAGTGGAAAGGAGCTCGAGGCAGGCGCGAGCTGCCGAAGAGGCTTTCCATGCTGCTGAGGCGGCTTCCCGAGCTACTGAGGCAGCTTCTCGCGTTGCACAGGCCAGGCAGGCGAGGTCTCGAAGAGATGCTGAGGCCATGGGAGTTGTAGTGAAGCACATGGCGGACTTGAGGCCGGATTTGCAACATCAGGTTGAATACCTTCAGGAGGATATTAGGGAAAGGACACAGATCTTTTCTCAAGGCATTGAAGATGCCAAGAAGAAGGCCGTCGATGAATACATCGCCTCGTCGCACTTTGATGACCTGATGGTGGACTCGTACAGAAGGGGCTTTAAACTAAGCCGGTGGATGATTCGGAATACGTACCCCGAGCTCGATATTAGTGCCATATCTACTTCGCACATTACTCAGGAGATGACCAACGCTGCTGATGGTGAGCCAGATTCCGAGGGCGAGGCAGGACCTTCGGGTATCGTTGAAGTGCCTTCTGATGATGAAGAAGTAGCTCCGGGCCTGTGAAATGTATTTTGTTTTGAAAAATACACAAAGTATTTTGCAATGAAATGATTTTCTTTTGATTAAGTGTTGGTCGCTCTTTCCTCCGAACTGGTCGTATTGCCGAACTGACCATATGTCGATGCCCCTATTAGTTCGTTATTGGCGCTTTGCCTTTGTTCGTCCATGTCGAGGTCCTTGTTAGTTCAGCGTCCTAGCCCTTTGGCTCTGGTAGTGACTTAATCCACTTCGCTTGGTGATCTACAGGTAGTATCGTCTCAAGTTAATGACGTTCCAAGCTCGGGGTACTTGTTTGCCCTCTAAAGTTTCGAGCCCGTATGCCCCCCCGAACGCTCTCTTTACTCGGTAGGGCCCTTCCCAATTCGGTCCAAGTTTGCCCACGCCGGGCTCGGGTGCCATGATCTTACGGAGAACCAGGTCGCCGACGTGGAAGTTCCGCTTTTTTACTCTGGCGTTGTAGTACCGAGCTACCTTTTGCTGTTAAGCTACGGTCCGGATGTACGCGAGGTCTCCTACCTCGTCCAGTAGGTTGAGGTTGGTGCGTAACTCATCTCCGTTTGTTTGATCATCGTATGCTTCTAGTCGTAGTGTAGGTATTTCGATCTCCGCCAGGATTACCGCTTCAGTGCCATAGGTGAGGTTAAAGGGGGTTTCTCCCGTGGCGGTTTTTTCCGTGGTTCGGTGAGCCCATAGAACACTTGGTAGCTCGTCCGCCCACAACCCTTTAGCTCGGTCTAGTTGTGCTTTCAGTCCGCGGAGGAAGCTCTGTTCATTACTTCTGTCTGATCGTTTGCCTGCGGGTGTGCGACTGATGTGAAGTTCTACCGGATTCCCATATCTTGGCACCATTCCTGAAACTTGATATCCTTGAATTGCTTGCCATTGTCAGAGATCAGTACCCGAGGTAACCCGAAGCGGCATACTATGTTCTTCCAAAAGAAGTTCTGCACGTTTTGGGCTGTAACTGTTGTCAGGGTTTAGCTTATATCCACTTTGTGAAATAATCTACTGCTACCACAAGGAACTTCCTTCCACCTGTTGCTGGCGGGAATGGCCCCAAGAGGTCGATGCCCCATTGCGCAAAGGGCCATGGACTGGTGAGGTACTTGAGGTCGGTGGCAGGCTGATGGTGGATATTGGCATGCTTTTGACATTTGTCACATTTTCTGACGAGCTCGACGGCCTCTGCCTTCATCGTTGGCCAGTAGTACCCTTGTCGAAGTGCCTTTTGGGTGAGGGCTCTGCCCCCCAAGTGTCCGCCGCACAGACCTTCATGAGTGTCGCGGAGTACGAGCTCGGCTTCGACAGGTCGCAAGCAACGCAGGTAGGGAGCGTGTAGGACCGTCGGTACAGCCGTTCATCTATTATGACGTATTTGGCTGCCTGGTGCTGCACCCTCCTGGCTGCATTGCGGTTCGCAGGGAGGGTTCCATCTAGCAAGAAGCTCGCGAGTGGGTCGATTTAGCTTGACTCTGCTTCAAGGACGGGAGCACCTCCTCTGCCCCACCGAGAATGCTAGGCCGAGGTAAGTCCTCTATGTACACGGTTCTCATGGTGTTGTGACTCGTGCTGGCTAACCGGGACAGGGCGTCGGCCTCAGTGTCCCTGACCTCGGGATTT
>NW_010729087.1:4120438-4138608 GCF_000365185.1 Nelumbo nucifera
TAAGGCTTGGGCCTTAATAGCAGTTCGTGGCTTATACTGGAGGTCGTACTCGCTGAGCTCGATGGCCCACTTCGTCAGCCGACCGGAAACCTCGGGTTTAAGTATGACTTGCCTCAGAGGTTTGTCAGTCAAGACGATGACAGTGTGGGCCTGGAAATATGGGCGGAGTTTCCGAGCTGCAATTACCAGTGCGTATGCTAGCTTTTCTATTTGCGGGTATCTCGTCTCTGCTCCCTACAAAATTTTACTAACATAATAGATGGGCCGCTGGACCCGATCTACTTCTTTTACTAGTACCGAACTGACCACCTCGTCGCTTGCCGAGAGGTACAGTTCTAAGACCTTGCCCTCCTCGGGCCTGGCTAAGACTGGCACACTAGCAAGGTAGCTTTTTAGCTCGTCGAACGCGAGCTGGCAGTCTCGGGTCCATTCGAACCCTTTGCCTTTGATTGCTTTAAAGAAAAGGCAGACAACGGTTTGCCGATTTGGACATGAAGCTGCTCAGAGCGGCTATGTGGCCGTTTAGCCTCTAAACCTCTTTTACTTTTTGGGGTGGTCTCATATCTAGGATGGCCTTTATCTTGTCTGGGTTGGCCCCAATACCATGCCGGTTGACAATGTAGCCTAGGAAATTACCCGATGTGACACCGAAGGCACATTTGTTTGGGTTCAGTTTCATGCTAAATTGACGCAGAATTTGGAAGACAGAATCTAAGTCTTGTATTAATTCTTGTGAAAACTGCGTCTTGACAACCATGTCGTCTACATAACATTCTATTTTCATGTCAATTAAGGGCCGAAACAGCTTATTCACAAGTCTTTGGAAGGTCGCCCCAACATTCTTTAGTCCGAAGGGCATGACCTTGTAGCAGTACAGGCCGAACTCGGTAATGAAGTTGGTTTTTTCCTCATCGGACTGGTCCATCCTGATTTGGTTGTAACCTGAGTAGGCATCCAAGAAGCTTAGCAGCTCATGTCCTGAGGTCACGTCCACTAGGCGGTCACTTTTGGGGAGGGGGAAGCAGTCTTTTGGGCAAGCTCAGTTCAGGTCGGTGTAGTTGACGCACATGCGTCACTTGCCGTTTGCCTTTTTCACCAGCACTGGGTTGGCTACCCAGCTTGGGTAATGAACTTCCCTTATGAAGTCCGCTGCGAGGAGCTTTTCGACCTCCTCGTCGACCGCCCTCCAGCGCTCCGAGGCTAAGTTGCGTTTCTTCTGTTTAATGGGTCTGACTACAGGGTCAATATTAAGTTTGTGAGTTATAAGGCTAGGGTCAATACTGGGCATATCGGCCACGGACCATGCAAAAACATCTAAATTTTGAAGTAAAAAACTCACCAGTTCGGTTCGTAGAGGCTCCTTGACGGAAGCACCGATCTGTAGCGTTTGAGCCGGATCCGTAGCCGAAGTCGGGATTGCGACCGTTTCCTCTGTGGGCGATGCTCGTTCCTCGCCCTGCTCTGTAGGCCGCTCCAGCTCGAGGTCGTCGGCCGCCTTGGTTTTTCCCTTCAGGGCGGCAACATAACACTTGCGGGACTCAAGTTGGTCGCCTCGTGCTACCCCCACACCGAAGTCTGTAGGGAACTTCATTGCCAAATAGTAGGTGGAGACCACTGCCCGTAGGACATGCGTAATTGGCCCCCCTATTATGGCATTGTATGGGGAGGGGTTCGCGACCACCAGGAAATCGTGGTTGAGTCTCACCACACAAGGCCATGTGCTGACTTCCACAGGTACTGTTACTTTCCCAAGGGGCCTGACTTCCTCTTCGCTGAAGCCCACCAGAGGAGTGTTCGCGGGCTTCAACTCGCTTCTTTGCAACCGAAGCTGGTCAAATGCCGACTTGAAGAGATGTCTGCCGAGCTACCTGAATCCACAAGTACACGCCTGACTTTGAAGTCGCTGATCCTTAGTTTTATGACAAGCGTGTCATCGTGGGGGTAGTGGACACCTCGCGCGTCATCTTCCGTGAAGAAGATTGGTTCTTCCGTCTTCGGCCTCTTTGAAGGGTTCTGTTCTTCTCGGGCTGCTTCGCGAACTGATGTCCGGGCCACCGCCGAAGTACAACCTGCTACCACTGAACCTCCTACTATTACGTGGATGGTTCCCCGAACTGGCCTCTCTTTCGGAGGCTGTCTTTGCGATGGTTCGGCTGGCCTGCTGCGGGATTCAGGAACATCCTTACTGTGCTCCCCTTGCCGGCCTATCTTATTATTATTATTATTATTATTATTATTATTATTATTATGTACAAAAAATCTTAAGTACCCGCGACGGATGACTCCCTCTATCTCGTCTCGGAGATTATTACACTGTTCGGTACTATGACCGTGATCTCTATGGAAACTACAGTACAAATTTTTATTTCTCTCGTTTGGGTTCCCCTTTAGGCGAGGTGGCCATTTTACGTATGGGGCGTCTTTGATCATCATCAAGATCTCAGTCCGCCTCGTGTTTAAGAGTGTGTAGTCCATCTGAGCTGCTAAGGGAGCTCGGGACGGCTTGCTTGGCTTCGCCTATCAGGCCGGGTTTTTTCTGTCACCTGGGTTGGAGGGCTCGCCTTCTCTTTTCCCTTTCTCGATTCCGCCTTCGGTCCTTTGGTTGATCTCTTCCTCTGTTCTCATGAACTTATCCGCGAGCTTGAGGAATTCGGCCATGGTCGCGGGCTGGCTGGCTACCATGTGCCATTTGAACTCCTTGTCTGTTACTCCTCTCTTGGCTGCCACGAGCTGTACCGCGGGGTCCAGTCGCGGTATCTGCAAACACGCGTCATTGAACCGCTTGATGTAGCCCCGAATGGACTCTCCTTCCCTATGAACCACTCCGAAGATGCTTTCCTCGGTTCTGGGGCACCGCTTGCTGGTAACGAAGTGTGCGGTGAAGACCTGCACAAATTGGGTCCAGCTTCTTATTGACCCGGGGGCCAGGTTCCTGTACCAGGTGCGGGCCACCCCCCTGAAAGTGGTGGTGAAGGCCACGCACATGCACGACTCACTGGCCCTTGCCAGGTGCATTTGGGATTAGAAAGCATCGACGTGGTCGCTGGGGTCGAAGGACCCATCATATTTGTCTAAAGGGGAGTTTGAAGTCTCTGGGCATGGGGACTACAAGGAGTTCTGATGAGAGGAGGGAAAGAACTGAGAGAATAGGGGCAGCTTTTACCTCGTCCGAGCTTGTCTCTTCTTTACCTTTGAGCTCGGGCAGGACTGGGTGGCAGTTCGGCAACTTCGCTGGCGCCTTCGTTGCTGAGTGAGCCTGGTACTGGCGCTGTTGGCCTCTGTGTTGCCGAGCTCGATGGGCCTGGAATGTTGGTAGTCCGTTGCTAGGGCGCTGAATCGGTTCTCTGTGAGCGGGAACTCAGGCTTGGAGCGCCGAGGTGATGACTTTGCGAGCGAGGTTCCCCACCCGCCTGCGAGCTGCGAGGCGGGGGTGATTTTTCTTCCCTTCGGCCCGGGGATGAGGCCTGGCTGTTAGGGGGGTTCTGAAGTTGGGAGGCTTCTCCTTGGTGATGGCGTCCACCCTGAGGGGAAGCCTTAACTGGCTTGGGAGCAGGGTGCCGAGGTGGAAGCTGCGGTTGGTTCATAGGCAGTTGGGGGAACTGCTGCTGATAGTGATATTGAGAGAGGTGGTGCAGTACTTGGTGCTGTTGGAGTTGATGCTACTGGAACTGTTGCATTTGGGCTTGCATTGCCCGCATGCACTACATCAGGTCGTCAAACTGGCTCTGGCTAGTCGCTAGGGGGACAGCAGTTGGTTCAGTAAAGGTTGTTTCGATAGGGAGTGGAAAGGGGACATTCATGGTGGGAAGGTTTACGGGGCAGGCCACGGGGACTTGACTTGAAGGGGGATGGTGAACTGCCCGAAGCATACCATGGGGACTTGAAGTTGTTCCCCGGTGGTGTTCATCTCCGTGCCACGTCCGGCGTTGCTGGAAGAAGCCATGAATGTTGGGGTTTTTTGGAAAAAAGGTGGTTATGAGAGTTTTAGAGGGAGGCTTTTAGAAGCGTTTCCCACAGACGACGCCAATTGATGGTGCGCAATCCGGCCGGTCCTAGCTGTCAACGACCTTGCCTCTGATTGGAGCAGCAGGGAGCCTGAAACAGAGTAGATTAGGAAGCTCCGGGAGGAATCCGGTGAGATTGCTTCGAAGCTCAAGTTAGTCTTCTTTCAAAGGCAAGATAAAACCAGATGGCGCAAAGTTCACATACCTTGTTCTTGGGGGGTAGGGAGCCTTTTATAACCACTTCGCGCACTCACTCCTAAGCTTTTGTCAGGTCGGGTATGATTATCTCTGCGCTCCTGCCAGTTCGGGTGTCATCGCCTCTGCTGGGGCAGAACCGCCACTGCTCTTTTTGTCGGAGCCGTCTCTGTAACTGGAGATGGCGGTGGCAGGTGGCCATTGAAGTGCGGCTGTCAAGCGTCAGATCCCAAGTCAGTCAGGTGCGCCGCCCCTGGATACGGACTTCCTCGGTGTCAGGCATGGTACGATTGTTTAGTTCGGCATCCTGGAGGCAAAGTGCTGGAGTGGTGAGTGAGGTGAAGTCTTGAGTTCGGATAGAGGTGTGTCCCGAACTAACATGGGGCAGGCCAGTTCGGGTTGTTACCCTTTGTGTTTGTAAGGCTCGGGGCCTAAGGGAGAGCTCGGGCTCCTTGCGGGGAGTTCGGGCTCCTTGTAGGGAGTTCGGACCGCTGGTTCCTCCTTTCGGAGCTCGCGCCTCGGGCATACTGTTGTGCCGAGCTGTTGCCTTTGCCACGTGTTGAGTGATTACGAGGTCGGGCCAAATCTTCCTTCATCAAGTATATTTCAAAATACCAAAGAATTAAAGATGATGTAGAAGTCAAGCTAGTAACAACCGAAAGAAAGTCTAAGGTTGTATTTGGAGGCGATGTAAAACATCAACGATGTAAAAGTACATCAATGAGGTTTTACACCGAACGTAAAAATGTTACCATTGTGTTTTGAAAAGCATCGAGTTTTTATATCAATTTTTATCAATGTAGTATTTGCATCAATAATCGATGTAAAACTTTACTTTTAACGAGATTTTGCATCGATTTACAATATAAAATTCCAGTACATTTAAACAGTGACAAATCTAAACCAGAATTTTACATCAATTTTGATTTACGCAACATCAAAACATCGATAAAACCGAACTAACTTTAAACTTTTACATCCTTAACATTTTAGCCCTTAATTCCGCCACCTCAACTATACCTCGAGAACAAAATAGAAGGACCAACTGAACTTGCACAAAAACCCAATCTATTATTACAGACAACAGCAAATTACTAGAAACTTATTTAATGAACCCTCCATCACAAAATAAAATAAATTCATTTACTTGCACCGCAGATTAATTGAAAAGAACAATTAGTTTTTCGTAATATTCAAAGAATAACAAATAGTTTGAAAAATCATCTCATTCATAATAAATAAAATATAATAAACGAAAAATATAAATATGCTCAATACAGATTTCTGAATTCTACTATAAATTATAAACATTCAAAATATCAAAATCCCCATTTGGAATTGATTGGCAGGGCAGGCATTGATGCATAGAAAAATTAGTATTTGACATTTTTTAATGTTTATAGGTTTGTTGTGGAATTCAGCAATCTGCAATCCGTACTTTTCCGTATTTTATTTGACTGTAGAGTGTAGAGCAAATGAAGTAAAATAAGACCTGAAAGCCCAAAACAAAACCGGAATTCAATAAACCCAAGTTGCAGAATTTGTTGCAGTGAGCTCTGCAACGGGAAGACGGGAGAGTGAGAGAAACCGAGCATGTGGCGAAGGATCTTCAGCACCAGCACCAGCACCAGCACCAGCGCCCCCGCGGCGTTTACATCCAAGGGGAAGAAATGGGACGCCCTGATCATCGGCGGAGGTCACAATGGCTTGACTGCGGCTGCATACCTTGCTCGCTCTGGCCTGTCTGTGGCCGTTCTCGAGCGGCGCCACCTCATTGGGGGTGCAGCCGTCACTGAGGAGCTTGTCCCTGGCTTCAAGTTCTCCCGATGTAGTTATCTCCAGAGCCTACTTCGCCCCTCCGTTATAAGGTCTGTATCTTTATTCCTTCGTGTCTATCCTTTCTCTACATCTCTATCCTTTCACTACAAATTCATAAATGCTATTTTATTTTCTGGTTTTGAAAGGGAACTTGAGTTGGGAAGGCATGGCTTGAAATTGCTGAAGAGGAATCCTTCGTCGTTCACACCATGTCTCGATGGACGTTACCTTCTTTTGGGACCTGACGCAGAACTTAATCATTCCGAGATTTCTAAGTTCTCCAAACAGGATGCCGAAGCATACCCGAGGTAGTCCGACTTTTCCGATAGTAGTCTCGCTCCGTAGATAATCGACACCTTTTGTTCGTTGTTTTGCCATCCCATTCGTGAAGTCGAACTGAGTTCATCACTACCTTGGCATGCCAGAGCTAAACATCGTACAAAACAGTAATTCTCTCTATTGAACTGTGTTCAAAACCAACCAGAACCTAGTCTGGCAGAAGTAATAATCAGAAGTTATATTGCCAGACTGTTCAAGCGAAAATTGTAGGGCATAGAGGAAGGATATGGTCTTATATAAGGTGATAGGTTGAAGTCTCTCCAGACTATGATCAAACGCTCCATACTATTTTCTCTGTAACTTGTAATCAACATGTTCCTATATTCTTCTTCCCGTAGTGTTTGCCCATACTTACAAGGAAAAAGGAGTAGCTAAGGATAATACTCTTTTCACTTTCCAAATGGCAGGAACACTCTTGAACCAAAGCTATGGTATTGTTGGAGGAAATGTTGTAATATCATGAAATTGGTATTGAAGACAATATTCAAGTTCTCATATCGAAGAACCCATGGAGAGTCTTGTTAAAATTTTGTCCAAGAAATTATGTTTGAAATTAAACAACAGAAGGTGATAAGAAGGAATAGTAAAAGTAAATATCCAACAATTGCATCATGAAGTTGAAGGCAAAATTCACAACTATAAAACATATTTACATACTTAATATTTTGAGTTTTTAATTTTGATCACTATCGCTCATAGTCTATAATTGATCATGATTGTTCTTGTTTAGGTACTCTTGAAGATGTTGATCTTTGGTTTATAAGTCCATTTTTCTCTGGGTTAATATCTAGATACTTTGTTCATAGTCTCCACATCCTTGACTTGTTACTTTATGTTGTTCATCTTATAAGTGATTTTCTAACATGCAGATATGAGAATCAGCTACAAAGGTTCTGTAGTTTCATGGATTATCTTTTGGATTCACCAACACCTGAAGTTTCACACAAGGTTCTGTCCTTCACTGATCGGATGAGGGACAAATTACAAAAATCAATATTTTGGGCTCATTGTTTCCGACGGGCTATCTTCCTCTGGCAAAAAGACATGGTGTAAGTCTTCATTATTTTAGTTACAAAAGTTTTACCTATCTGTTCCTTTTTGCTATATTATTGGGTGAAAAACAAATCGACCCAGTAACTTTTTTTTCACCCTGGCTTGCCTCCCTTTCCTTTCAACTGGTAGATTTTCTCCCATTTTGAATATCTTTTATTGATCCTCATATCTTTTTAGCTATAACTGAGGTAGCATCATGCTTATCCCAACTATGTGGATCACTTAATGAGTTCCTTTTTCCCCATTATGTTCTCTATAATGTTGTTATCAATCAGGGAAAAATCTGACCTGTGAAACATGGTGAAAAATATACTTCATTAACTTTCTAGTCTCTTTGCATTTTTAACATGCTTTAAAAATTATTCTGGCAGGGATTTCATGGATCTTCTCTTATCCCCAGCATCTAAGGTTTTGAATAACTGGTTTGAGGTTGTTATATTTCTTATTTGCCCTTGGAGTTATGTACTGTTATCAGATATATGCTTTATTTTTTCTGGCAATTTGTATTACATGGTCAACTATTTGAACATCCTACATTGCTTGTATGCTGCCTGGGGAAGAGGTGGTTCAGGGGAAAATGATTATACTGAGAAAATATTAATACCATTTTACTGAAAAATATCTATTTTCCCAGTAAATAATTTCCTACATAGCAAAAGCCACCTGAAAGAATATCATACATTTTTTTTTTGATCAGTAACAGAAGCATTTCATTAATGAAAAAAGAAAGGTAGGTACAAAGGCAGGGGGAGATAAACTCTCTTAACTCCCCCCAAAATTAAAATATTACATGTAAGCCCAGAACAATTGATTCCTTCCCACCCCTTGTTTGGCTAGTGCAACTGCAAAGGAATTAGCACACCTCTTTACCCATTGTAACCTCACTGTCATATCTCAAATCAACCATTTGATGATCCTTTTCTCATTTATGTGTAACTCCACGTGCTATCTCTTCTCTTTTTGTTGCCAATCTATTACCAATTTCGAGTTTCCCTCAATAACTAACCTCCTTAAGTTGAGCTCCTTAGTCTTTTGACACCTTCCAAAACAGCTAGGGTTTCAGCTCGGAGAGAGTCTCCTTCCCCAATTGGACCTGAGAACATAGCAATAATCTTGCTCACCTGATTCTTAAATAACCCTCCAAGGCTTGAAGGGCCGGGGTTCCTTCACTTCTGCCATCAAAGTTTAGCTTGAAACGGGAGTTGGAACAGTCCACAATGGATGAAGAACACTCTTGTTAGGAGCTGACCAAGCCACTTCCTTCCAGTTGTTCAGCAAAGTTGTTGTGGAAATATCTTCAGATAGCTTAAAAGACTTCACTCATTGCAACACCCTCGTGGTGATTACTTCAATTATTGCTCCTCATTTCCTTGTTAGCAAATAATATCATACATCGAAATTACAAATTAGGTTATCAGGGCACATCCTACCTAATTCACATAACTTTTATTATTATCACAACTATGTCTATCTACATTTTGTTTTTCTCATGATTTTCTATATTCAAATACAATGCATAATTTAAAGGTGATTCAATTAACCATTTAAAAAGAAAAGACAAGATTTGAAACAACTCAAAGAACAAAAGAAAGAATCTTTCAAACAATACGAATTCAAAATAACAATATCATTAAAAATATTATAATTAAATATTTAGATCTATAGAAGAAAATCATTAAATTAGATCTTTGAAATTAAATTAATCACAAACAAAATTACTAAAAATAGCCAAAATCACATCTAGATTGTGATATATAAAACAATGGTGAACTTACTTTGAATAATGAAGAATTCTTCAGTTTGCTGACTGCAAGCCCAAGAACGTTTGTAGACTGGATGATATCCTTATTTTAGCCTTGAAACCTATCCTAAAATCTCCCCTACTTCCTTCTTAAACCCCTAAACCCCAAAACAAATATTATAGTCATTGGACCTTGCTTGTCTTGCATAACTATATCAGTGTTCAAGGTGGCTGCCCAACTTCTTGTAATTTCCAGTAGTTTGTGAATTTTATTTTATTTTTTTCAATTTTTCTTTAGCTTTGAGACTTCAATTTTTTTGTTCTTCATAAGTGAATGTTTACATGTTCCTTTAGAGTGTAGTGTTTTGGAAACAATCTATTTTATTTTTATCAACTCTTCGCTTTAAATTTACTAATTGTTTCTTTGCCCCTTTCTGCAACATTATTATTTTTTGATTGGTAACTATAACTTTGTTGATATTTGATAATAAGTGACAAATAAGATATAAACAATGAAACAACGAGTTTTCTCTCCGGTTAGGGTTTTTCTTTTCTTGGAAGGGTTTGTTTCTATACGTGTTTCTTAAAATTGTTCTTGGAAGCTCTCAACTTTCTTCTTTCAGTCTATTAAACTGTTTGAAGTAAGATGGAGAATTGGAATACCGAGCTGAAATCCACCGGTACCATGGGACTGGGTGTTGGAAGTGGTAATGATATTTTTGGGTTTGGAATTATTACTACAGTAAAACTGGATGGAACAAACTATTTAGAATGGGCACAATCTGCCAAGATGGCTATTGGTGCCCGTGGAAAGTTAGGGTACATCACTGGGGAGGAAAGGAAACCAGATATAGATTCCTCTCGCTGGGTACAAGAGAATTACATGGTGATGTCTTGGCTATGTAATTCTATGCTACCTCACATTGGAAAAAAAATTTGTGGGCTAATATTGCTAAAGAGATTTGGGATGGAGCAACCGAAACCTATTCTCAGAAACAAAATGTAATCAAAGTTTATCAACTAAGAGATCAGGTGATTAGTATAAAACATGGAGATAAACCTCTTGCTATGTATTTCTCCATGCTGAAAACCCTATGGCAGGAAATAGACCACTAAGAAATTGTGATATGGGAAAGTGTCAATGATGCAGCAACCTATCAGAAATTGGTAGAAAAAAATAGGGTTTTTGAGTTCTTGGCAGGGCTGAACCCTGAATTCGACATTGCAAGACAGTATATCCTCTCTAGGAAGAGTGTGACACTCTCTCAAGCCTATGCCTTTGTTTCTGGAGAGGAAAATAGGAGGAATGTCATGTTGAGACAGCGTGGGATTGACCAGTCGGCCATGGTTAGTACATCCAAGCCTAAACCGAATGGAGATAGAGGGAGCAGTGAGACTAGGGGGGAGGATAAGAAGGACTTGGTGTGTGATTACTGTAAGAAGCCTAAGCATACCAGAGATACTTGTTGGAAACTCCATCCACAACTTATGCCTGCTCGAATCAAGAAAAAGAAGGGAAATGCGAATGTGGCCACTACAGGAGACTCTTCGGCCCCTCTTTCCCAAATTGATTGGGAATCCATTGCAGTAGTAGTTGTGAGAACAGAACTGGAAAGGTTTGGACAGCTCATGAGAAAAAGATGCAACTAGTTCTAGCCTTCCGGACGGACAACAGAGTGTAGGAGCCAACTACACCACCTCTTTGGCACATACAGGTAGCTCATATGCAACTGCAAACCTTGCATCCACTTCAGGTAAGGACGAACCTCCCTGGATTATAGACTCAGGAGCATCTGAGCACATGATTAATGCCCTTACCCTCTCCAGTTCTTATCAATTGTGCTCTGGTAGAGACAGAGTCTTTACAATAGATGGTTTTCATATTCCCATTGTTGGGAAGGGAACAGTTAGAGTGACCAATGATATTACTTTATCCTCTGTCTTACATGTCCCTAAACTTCATACTAACTTTCAGTTAGTTCTTTGAAAAAAAATCTGAATTGTTCAGTGACTTTCCTTCTTGGTAATTGTGTTTTGCAGGATCTGGAGTCAAAGAAGATGATTGGGAGTGGCCGTGAGGTGAATGGAGTCTATCTTCTGGATGAGATTCCGAGATATCAGAGTCATCATGTTAATTGCAACAACAGTAGTAGATTAGAATTAGTGAGTCAGGTTATGCTCTGGCATAATCGGCTGGGGCATCTTTCTTTTAGTTCTTTAAAATTTATTCTTCCAAAGTTATTTGAGTTTGTTCAGTTATCTACCTTGGAGTGTGAGAGTTGTCAGTTGGGAAAACATTGTAGACATTCTTTTAAACCAAGTGATAAAAGAAGTGTGTTTGCTTTTAATATTGTTTACACTGATGTATGGGGACCGTATCATATTCCTTGCATGACTGGCTACCGTTATATTCTCCTATTTGTAGATGATTACACACGGTATTCTTGGATATATTTGATGAGATCCCGCGATGAGGTCCCTAACTTGGTCCGACAATTCTATCAAATGGTTTTCACACAATTTGGAGTAAGAACTAAGGCTTTCAGATCGGATAATGCTAGAGAGTATTTTGAGAAGGACTTGACAACATACTTTTTGGAGCAATGTATAATTCATTAGAGCGCATACACCGCAACAGAATGGAGTAGCAGAAAGAAAAAATAGGCACATTGTGGAAGTGGCAAGAAGTCTTATTGTATGTGTTTTAGTTCCTATCCGTTTTTGGGGAGATGTAGTTCTTAAAATTGTGCACTTGATTAACCGTGTTCCTCCATTCAGCCTTCTTTTTCCAGATGCAGAGATGTTTCACATTCCTTTGAGGGTTTTCGGTTGTGTCCTTTGTTCACATTCTTGGCCCCAATCACAAGAAATTGGATCCTAAGGCCAAGAAATGTATTTTCCTTGGGTATGCTCAGAACCAAAAGGGGTATTGTTGTTATGACCCTGTGTCGAGGAGTAGATTTGTCACTATGGATGTTACATTTTTTGAATCTACCTTCTACTTTTCAAGTGGTTCTCCTTAGGGGGAGAGTGTTGGGGAGGAGAACTTACAGTCTGTTCCTTTTCCTGTTTCCTTTGTGCCTCCACCAACATCCCCATCAGCAACACCTTCATCAGTTTCTATACCTAAGTGGCACCGATAGATGATGGTTGACTCCATACATCCACAACCCACACCACTCTCCACCAGTCCTTCTGAAGCTCCAGATTCCACAGATGCAGTTCCAGGTATTCCCCTTGAGCCTGAGCATGTCATTTCTTCTAATGATAATGTTCCTGTACCTAACACTATTGTTGCACCTGATCCCACTGATCTTGATCTTTCCATTGCTCTTCGCAAAGGGAAGAGAAAATGTACAACCCATTGCATTTCACACCATCTTTTCTATAGTGCTTTATCACCCTCCTACCGAGCTTTTCTTTATTCATTGGATTCTGTGTCTATACCCAGGAATGTTACTGATGCTCTTTCCAAACCTGAGTGGAAAACAACTATGCAAGAAGAAATGGAAACCTTGGTTAAGAACCAAACTTGGGAAATAGTTGATCTTCCTCCAGACAAGAAAACAGTCGGATGTAGATGGGTGTTCACTGTGAAGTATAAGGGTGATGGAAGGATAGAGAAGTACAAGGCAAGGTTGGTAGCAAAAAGGTATACTCAGACAGATAGACATATGGCATTGATTATTTGGAAAATTTTGCACCAATAGCTAAGATGAGTTCAGTTCGTATTCTGTTATCTCTTGCAGCAATCAACTCATGGCCTCTGTTTCAACTTGATGTTAAAAATGTATTCCTCAATGGTGATTTGCAGGAGGAGGTATATTTGGACATTCCAACAGGCTTTTATAAAAATATTGGTAGAGGAAAGGTGTGCAAACTCAAAAAATCATTGTATCGCTTGAAACAATCACCTAGGGCTTGGTTTGACAGGTCCAGAGGGGCACTTATCCGTTTTGGGTACACACAAACCCAGTCTGATCACACCCTCTTTGTGGAGAGGAGAGACACTCTAGTGTCAATTCTGATTGTATATGTGGATGATATAGTGGTTACAAGAAATGATTTGGAAGAGATTAATGCTCTCAAAAGGCTATTGTTGCAAGAATTTGAGATCAAAGATCTTGGTGAGCTCAAATACCTCTTGGGAATTGAGGTTGCAAGATCCAAGCATGAGGTTTTCATTTCTCAGAGAAAGGATGTTCTTGATCTACTACGGGAAACTGAGAAGTTAGGAACCAAACCAAATGACACTCCTATTGATCCAAACCATAGAATTAATGTTGTGGATGGAGAGTTGGTAAAAGATGTGGGGAGATATTAGAGAATGGTAGGTTGACTGGTGTATTTGTGTATGACACGATCAGATATTTCCTATGCCGTCAGTATTGTGAATCAGTATATGCATGCACCTTGGGTTCAATACTAGGAAGCTATTGAGAGAATACTTGCATACCTAAAGAAGCACCTTGGTAGAGGCATCCTTTTCTCAAACCATGAAAATCTGAAACTGGAATCCTATACAGATGCAGACTAGGTAGGGTGTTTAGATGACAGGAGATCTACATCAGGAGTATGCACCTTCGTAGGTGGAAACTTGATCTCTTGGAAAAGCAAGAAGCAACCGGTTGTGGCTAGGTCAAATGTAGAGGCTGAGTATAGATCCATGGCCCATGGTGTCTTAAAACTACTTTGGGTTAGATCTCTATTGAGTGAGATTGGGGTGAAAGCAGAGGAGCCTATGATGCTGTACTGTGACAATCAGGCTGCAATCAACATTGCCCATAATCCAATCCAGCATGACAGAACAAAACACATTGAAGTTGATAGGCACTTCATAAGGGAGAGGGTAACCACCGGAGAAGTTTGCTTGCCTTATGTTTCTTCAGAGTCACAGTTGGCTGATGTTCTCACTAAAGGAGTTGCAAAGAACAAACTTGAACATGATTTACGCAAGTTGGGAATGTGTGGCATCTACTCCCAACTTGAGGGGGAGTGTTGAAGATTGGATGATTTTTGTGATTATTTTAGGATAGTTGTGTTATGTTAGGATTTAGATAGGTAGTGGGGACCACAACAGTCCAAATCTTATTATGTTTTTGAATCCTAATCCTATTCATACTGTTATATTTTTTATTATAAATAACAAGTGAAGGGGGCAGCCAGAATATAGCTCTCTTACTTCTCAAAATATTTTCTTTTCTACTTCTCTTCCTCTCTTCCTTCTCTCTTCAAGAAAACACTTTTTTTTTTTATCAGAAACGATAACTTTCATTAGAGATAAATTGACTTGAAATACAAAATTCAACTCTTATTAGAAAAGGTTGATCCAATAAACATCAAACATTACAACATTGCCCAAAAAAGACTCTCCCTTACAGTCCCTTGTTTTGCTAGGGCGTCAGCAAAACCATTTGCTGATCTCCTTACCCTGTTGAACCAAACACCCACCTCCCTTGTTATGCTAAGAATTTCCCTTATCAGGTGTCTATATTGCCAAATTCCCAGCTGCTCTGATTGCATCCACCCAATTACCAACTTGGAATCTCCCTCTATCTCAATCTGTTGTAGCCCCAACTGTTTGGCCAGTTTTACACCTTGATGTAGTGCCAAGATTTCCGCTCTTAAGGAATCTCCAACTCCTATTGGACCTTAAAACAAAGCCATAATATTGCCTTCATCATCTCTGAAAACACCTCCTATACCAGATGGGCCTGGATTACCTATTAGAGCTTCCATCAAAGTTCAGTTTCACCTTTTTGTGCTGGTGGGGACCAAACTTCCTGTATCATATCTTTGGAAGTAGTAGTAGATGCCACAATACCCCAACTTCTATAAATGTCTTCAACTGAGAAATCCTTGAAAAGATCACAGGATTTCAACCAATGGATAACCTTAGTAGTTATTCCTTCCACAACCTCTTCCTTGGATCTACATCTGCCTTTGAAGATCCTATTGTTTCTTTCTACCCACACTGACCACAATACAACAACTCTAGTGGCTCTCCACATAATCCTTCCACGAACCGTTGGTTGCTTGTAAAAAGTTGGATCAAAGAGGTTCACCATGCTTGAGGAGGGAGTCCACTTGCAGCCAAAGAGAGAAGAGAACCAAGACCAAATAAAGAACACAAAGGGACATGAGATTAGTAAATGTGAAATTCTCACCAGAACCCAAACAGAGGCAACAAACATGGGGGAGAGGCATATATTTGGCCTCTTTTTCTRCAATAAATCCAAGGTGTTGATTTTTTGGAGTACCACTTCCCAACAAAAGGCCTGAATTTTAGGGGGTACAGGGCTACCCCACACCTCCTTTGAAGGAAAGTTCCCTRCAAGGTTAGAGGTCTGAAGCAAAATGTTATAGAAAGAAGAGCAATTGAAAAAACCAAAAGGGGAAGGTTTCCAAATTCTGTTATCTCTACAGGATTGATCAAGAAAGACTTCCCCTAACTGAGTAATCAAATCATCAACCATCCCCATTTTAGAATCCCTTAGACCTCTTCTCAAGCCCAAATCTCAGGAGTTATCAACAAACACTGAAGAGATCACTTTTCTTTTGTTTTCAGACAGGGAGTAAATAGAAGGAAATCTATCTCTAAGGGAGTTTTCACCAACCCAAACATCTTCCCAAAACAAGACTTTATTTCCAGCGCAGACATCGTATTTGAAATAAGGAAGCATAAGAGGCAAAATACCTTGAATAGCTTTCCAAGGAGAACACTGAGAAGCCCCAGGGTCGAGTCTTGCATCCTAGCCGTTATCTGCCAATCCATGAATACTGACAATCACTTTAGACCAAAGTCTGTTCAGTTCCATCGGTAGTCTCCAAATCCATTTCCCCAACAAAGCCATGTTTCTTAATCTTATATTTCCTAACCCAAGGCCTCCATCATCCCTACTCCTAGAAACCACCTCCCACTTCACTAAGTGGTCATTCTTAGTATCCCTTGGTTCCCACAAGAAATCCCTCATTATCTTCTCTAACTGGTTAGCTACTTTCATTGGTACTCTAAAGGTAGACAGGAAATAAATTGGTAGGTTGGCTAAGGTTGACTTGATTAAGGTTATCCTACCCCCTAAAGWGATGTAATTCCTCTTCMAATTTGCTAACCTCTTGGAGAATCTTTCAATTACAGGGTACCAAAAACTCTCAACCATTGGGTTCCCTCCCAGTGGTAGCCCCAAATATTATAAAGGCCAACCCCCCACTTCACACCCCAAAATCCTAGCTAGGGAATCCACCTCCTCTCCCCCTAGATTGAGCCCTGCCACACAACTTTTTCCCCAGTTCACTATAAGATTGGACTTCCTTTCAAATTGAAGCACTAGACTCTTTAAGTTTCTTAATTCCCCTTCCTCCCTGTCACAAAACAAGATGATGTCATCTACAAAATGTAATTCCCCGCCAACTGGTGGATTCATTAAGAGGAACTTTGATGGCAGTAATGAAGGAAACTCCGGTCCCTCTGGCATTGGAGTGGTTTTCAGGAAGGATGAAGGCTTGCTTTCTTTTCAGGTCCAATTGGTGTTGGTGATTCATTGAGGGTTGAAATATTGGTTGTAAGCCTGTAATTGAAGGTGTTATAAGGGCCAAGGAATTGAACATTCGGAAATTGATTATAGAAGGTGATTCAAAGCTAGTGATTGGATGGCTACAAGAGGAGTTGGGTTGGTGGAATTATGTTAATGAGAAAAAGAGATTCAAATGGATGGCATGTGGCATGGAGATTAGATTGCAATGGGTGAAAAGAGATGCTAATTCTTTTGCAGATGCATTGGCTAAACAAGGGGTGGGAAGAGATCATCTTTTTTGGGCTATGCTGTAAATTGACTTTCTTGGGGAGAGTTAAGAGAGCTTATCTCTCCCTTCTCTGATTGTATTGTATACTCTCTGTTGAAATAATTTAATTATTTGTGTTAGGGTCTGTTTGGCTAGTTAAGGCATTTTTTTATTTCTGTTATGTCTGTTATTGTACTCACTTACAGCAGGGGCACAAGGGCCGTTTCCCTTCTTATTTCTGCCGCCCTATATAATATAATAAAGCTGGCGCCGCCAACACTGTTCCATTGCCAATCTCTTCTCTTCTTCTCCCCTTTCTCTCTTCTTCTCTTCTCTTTTCCTTCTCTTATTTCTGGCCGGCCTCACTGTCAAGATGGTATCAGAGCAGGAATACTGATTGAGAGAACAGATCGAACAAGCTTCCTTCCTTCTCCAACTTGCTGAATCTGGGCGGAATAGAGAGCTGAATCTGGGCGGAACAGAGATCTGAATCTGGGCCGAAGAAAACAGATCTACAACTGGTACAGTCCTTCCTTTTTCTCTTCTTTACCCTCCTTGGTCGTGTACCAAGTGAAAACCAAATGAATCTGGGCTGCTGAATGCTGTCAGACCTTTGTGAGGCTTATACCTCTTGTGTTTTGGGATCGTGTGATTCTGTTCCTGTGTTAAGGTGACTGTAGGTCAAGGATGACCTGTTATCTCAATTTTTTGGCTTGATTATAAGTGTTAAGGATCTCTCCTGCTGATTAATGTTCTTAGACATTCTGGAAGGCTGGTAGGTTGGGACTGTCAAAACCGTACAGGTCTGAAATCTGCCGAATCTTGCCTTTTTTTTGTCCTAAAATTGGTACTGTTTGTGCTCAGACTGTTTTCAAACCCAAGTGTGTGGGTGTGGATTGAGTACGTGTGTGGAGCATATTTTTTTTTGGAGTAAGGAGGGATCCTAAGTCCGGTGTTTGAGACTGATTGTCTATTTTGACCATGTCGTCTGAGAATTCTGCCACTTCAGAGATTCCAGGCGGAATGGATATGAGTTTCCCCATGGCTGTTATTCCCTTTGATGGTCTGAACTACCTTGAATGGTCTAGGGGAATAAAATTCTACATCACTGTTAGGGGGAAAATATGATATATCAATGGGAGAGTGAAAGAATTGAAGTACGAAAGTGCTGAATATGATAGGTGAAACCAAGAAAATAATATGGTGATGTCATGGCTCTTGGTTTCCATGCTGCCACA
>NW_010729087.1:4152406-4163847 GCF_000365185.1 Nelumbo nucifera
GGTAGTTATCTTAGACAGCTTGTTATTTGTTTTATTTGCCATGTAAGCATTAAGGGCAATTCTGCCCTTTCCTACATTTAGTGAACATAACCTATAAATATTRAGAGAGTGGYGGCRGCAGATTCATTCGATCTGTCCCTCCTTTCAAAACCCTTGTGTACTTCTGCTTTCTTCTACTTTTCTCAATCCGAAATCTTTTGGAATTCAAGATTGACTATAGTCTTGATCGACTACCCTAAACAATGATTTGCTAAATATACAATTTATATGGAAGTCTCCATGTAATGAAGTAGAGTTTGGAAATGTCCATGTGGTATTTAGGTGTTGGTATTGGTATTACATCATGTTAGCATGTGTATGCTTTGCAGTACCCATTTATCAATGCTCATGACCTGCTATATAAGAGGGATTTTTGATAATTAAACTCTTATGGGTTTGGATGATTCCAAGCAATGGAATCTGACTGTTCAATACTAATGAGTTATGCTTTTCATTGATAGACTACAAAAGAATGTTACTTCTCCTTTTCAGAGTTATTGTTTAATTGGCATTTCCTGTTGTTCCATGTTTTCTATAGGGAACTGTTCATACACCAGGAAGCGGATATGTTCTGCTACATCATGTGATGGGAGAAACTGATGGTGATCGTGGTATTTGGTCGTGCGTATCTCTCCCTTACAGGCATTACATAGAGGATGCTTTATAGTTTAGATCATTTGCATGTTGCAGAAATTGTGGGATACATAGCTTCTCTTCTGATGACTTCCATAATGCAGGCTTGTTGTCTGTTATAACTGAATTATAGCACAATTAATGAAAATAACTCTTGGGATCAGAGAGGTATTCTACTATTATGCTGTGGGCACTGGGATCTGCAAAAGAGCCTAAGGACTTAGGCCCACTTTTCTTGTTTCAACTTTCAAGTACTTGCAGAATTATGGATAAAGTGCTATTGAGTCACTTAAACTAGTTTCTTGTTGTCTTGGTAGTGTATACTTGACTACTTGTTAAAGAACCTTTATTGAGGATCATCATATTTTTGTCAGGGCCCTAATTGCTACAAGTGCATTGACTCCAAAATTTCAGAGGGTGTGATTGGTTTAATTTGCAAAATTGATTTGGAGATTCTTTGGGTGGGTGAGGTGGTGGTGAGTTGGCTTTGAGACAAAATGTGGAGTTACAGAAATGAAATAAAAGAAATTAATTGGAGAGCAAGGGCTTCCATGCCGATACCAAGGATCAAAGTTTCAATACACCCTGATATGCCGGAAGGGGTGTATTGGTACTTTCTACCTAATGCAACCTTTTTTTTCCAAAAATAGGTCAAGGGGCAGGTCTTAGGCCTGCCGCTTGCCTACCCCTGAAATGGGTCAAAAGACCAAAAGGCATGTATTTGGACTATGTTGTAATCAGTTTATGTGGATATTGGGATAAAAAAAGTTGGGTTTGGTGGGGAGTCAAGCTTAGCTCATGGGGTTAGGTGATTGTTCAGCTAAACATTCTCTGAATAAACCTGCCAGTTCATTGGAACCCATTGGAAAGGGCTGTTTATATTGGATGCAAAAGATCTTGCTTCCCTAGTCAAATGTCTAATACTCTGAGGATCCAAGTGCTGTCTGTGCTTTGATAAGAACCAACAAACCACCACCTAAGATCTTCTACAATTAGGAATTTGAATTTCATGAATGCTTTGTTGCGGTGCTGATATTAGGGGGTGGGATGCGTAATGGTACAGTTTGTTGTATGATAACAATTTCCTTGATGTTGCCACACTTCTTTCTTCCCCAATATTGCTCAGCACACTCCTTCCATAACCATTAACTGTATGTTCCTGGATTACTCCAAAAAAGATCTACCTCTTCCTCTTCAATACCATTGATATAACAACTTCTTCAAGTCAAAAGGGAAAAAATATCACTACTTCCAGAACACCTAACCCTTGGAAAATACTTGAATCCTACTGAGAGGATCTTAATCTTCTTGAACTGTTGACTCTGGTCTTAACTCTGTCACTTTAGGATGAGTTGCCAAACATGCCTCAAATTTATATTCATGATGTGCTTGAGGTGGTGGTTAATGGTCAAACTTTGTGGAGTATGATTTGTTATGCAATTTGGTTGGACCTATGGAAGAGCTTTATAGAGTATATTCCATAATTTGTGCAAATAGTGGATCATTTTTGTTGTACTAGATATCAGTCTTTCTTTTGAAGGGATTGGTTGTCTATTTCTTAGGTATGAAGATTTGATATTAAAAAATCTTCTATTTTATAAATTAGGTTTGCTTTCCTCTATACATGTACAGGGTTGAATCTGTAAATGAAAATGCTTTGTTACTGGCCAAATAAATAAATAAATGAGGGACACTTTTGATGTTGTTAGCCATTAGACATTAGTCTGTTGTTTTACATTTACTTTGGAGCTTGGTTGTTTTTTTTAATGCGTCACAAATGATGGGTTAGCAACTTAGCAAAAGAATTTGTAATTAAGAACTGATTTTTGATATAGGTATGTTGAAGGTGGGATGGGTGCAGTTTCATCAGCTATAAGTAATGCTGCTAGAGAGGCTGGGGCTCATATTGTAACAAATGCTGAGGTATGTAGTTATTTTCTGATACTATTTCTTCTAACGAAGAAGCACTTTGTTCATGTATGAACTTTCGGTGTTAAATATCCACTTTTTTTTTTTTTGGTTCAGAGTTGCTAAGGCATCAGAATCATATTGTTTGCAATAAAGTACATACTCTCATTCACCAAAAAATAAAATACATACTCTCAGGATGTTGTGACGCATCACTTTGTAATTGAAATACATCTACAGAAACCATTGATGCCTTCCGTTTTCATTGTGATTATTTTAAGAAATAATATGAGCACCAATCATGTAACACTTCTTGTTTATAAATTAACTTAACGCCACGGGAATTTCCTCCATGAATTCCTTTATAGCTTATACTAATATTAGCTGTTTAAGACTGGTGCCTTTTGGAACTTATCTGTTCCCCTTGATTGTTCCTTTTTGTTGTTTAGGTTGCTCAACTGATGATCAATGACGATTCTGGGGCAGTAAAAGGGGTTAGTCTGTCCTTGATTCCCTTTAGCAAGTTGTTTTGGAAGGGTACATAAAACTAATCAGATACTTCCATGAAACTGGAAATGTGGCTGCAATCTAGGTAGTGCTGGCTGATGGAACAGAGGTGCATTCTTCTGTTGTTTTGTCAAATGCAACCCCTTACCGAACTTTCATGGTAAAATACACCAATGTTTTTGTTCCTTGATATGGAGGCACATGCAAGTTTTTGATTTCTTAATTGAATGGGAAGAAACTATTTTTTTATATTTCTTTGCATTTTCTGGTACAGGAACTAGTGCCTCAAAGTGTTCTTCCTGAAGAGTTTCGCTGTGCCATCAGCAACTTGGATTACAGCTCTGTAAGATTTCTCTTCAGAGGCTTTTATCAATTGTGGTCTTATGGATGGTGGGGTTGCAAGTATGTTTTACATATTACTGTTTGCTTTTTGTTGGAACTCAATAGAGTTGGCTAATTTGTAAATGAGTTTGTCTAGCAGAGTTCTTGATTTTTATTTGTTTTTGGGTAAGGTAGTCTTTCTTTTTTTCAAATTTTCATAGGTTCTATTGATGAGAAAGTTCAGAATTTGTGAAGAAAATGTATAGAGAAATTTGGTTTGTATTAAATCTTTAACGCGTACAAGGATAAAGTTTGACATTTTAAAAAATGCATGGACCTATTTGTATATATAAGACAGATAAATTTGGAGTACATCAGTAATTTTTCTTTTGTATTGATGGTATTCTTTGAGGTTAATATGGCTTCAGGTGTCTGGTATCCTGTTTCATGTGTGGTGTTCCCAAGTCAGATACTTCCGTGAAACCGAAAATGTGCAACACTTCAGGTGGATGCAATTGTGAAAGCTGTTGGGAGACTTGTGATGTGTGGTTGGAGGATTGCATGTTGAAGTTTGTTGCAAACGGCAAGGCTGTTGGTAGAGGTGGATGGGAGGCAGTTGATCCCTTTGCTGCTAGAACTTAAGTTTGCAGGGGAAAGGTATGGGATAAGATTCTAGGTTGGGGAGGGGGGGGGCTGAAAGTGAGCAAAGATCCTAGAAATGAGAGGGTGGAATTGCAAGTGCAGGTTGAAGGCCAACAGTTGGGGTTATTGAAAAATCTTGGTTGAGAAGTTGAAGATGGGGGCATTTCTGGAAATAAAAGAGGTAGACTGTTATAGGTGCAAGTTATATAGTTTCATATAAAAAACTACTTATCTTAAGGTGGGTGGGATTGTGAAATCATGGAAGACCGACTAAAAAGTGTAATAGGTAGGAACACATGATAGGTTTTTGGAGGTAGAAGGATAAATGATCAAGAAAGAAGTCAAGTAAATGAAGGTGTGATAAAGAGGGGCATGGTGCAATTCTAGCTGAGTTCATCTTTTGACGAGTCTCATTTGCAACCACTTGGAGCTCACAAGAAACAAAACCAAATGAAAACTGGCACTGAAAAGGAGAAAATTTCAAATCCAACATAAATAGACATAAGGTAAATGGTAATTATGTGTGGGTTATCACAACATAAAGGAGCAGGACTGTGGAAGTGGGTACCAAGGTTCAGTGATGTAATAAGTGATTTCTTTATTTCAATCAGTCGGCTCACTGAGCTCTTTTGAGATCTCTAGCCAGGGGGTAAGTGTGCCTGATAGTGACATCATTGGAAAAGAATTAGATGATTTGTCAGCTGTAGATCATGGAGAGGTGGTTGATAGAGATAGAGTTCTCATTGAGGTGGTGGAAACAAGAGAAATGAGTAGGTGAGGCTAATGCACAAGTCTATAGAAGGCGTAAGTAAACTTTACCCTTTACAGAAACTGATGAGGGATGGATGAATGAAGTGACAGTGGGGCTGCAATGTAAAGAGGGACAGAAATATGTAATAGTTTGAGTAGAATTTGCTGATAATAATTTTAGATGAATTCCTTGTGAAGAAAAGTAGAAGAAGCTGAAAGGTTTCAGCAATAGAGAAGAAGAAGAGAGAAGAAAAGAGAGTGGGATGTCGCCAGATTTGAATAGATCTGGCCGCCATCTCCTCTTGATTTATATACTTGAAATAAAAGAATGGAGGACTACATGAATACCCTTAGTAGGGCGGCTACTTTAAGTAGCTGAACAGTCGCAACTTAAAATAACATAAAGTAATGGGCCTAAGGCTCAATTACTTCCTAACTCAACAACTTAAAAATAAAATTAAAAGATTGGGCCAAATAACTTAAATTCGGCCCAACTCAACACTCCCCCTCAAATTGGGAGTAAATGTCACACATTCCCAATTTGCGTAGATCATGCTCCTTCTTGTTCCTTGCAACACCTTTTGTAAGAACATCAGCAAGCTGCAAATCAGAAGCAATGTATGGGAGTCAAACTTCCCCTTAAGTCACCCTTTCTCTTATGAAATGTCTGTCCACTTCAATGTGCTTTGCCTTGTCATGCTGAATTGGGTTGTGGGCAATGTTAATTGCTGCTTGATTATCACAGTACAACACCATAGGTTTTTCTGCCTCATTTGCTTGGTTGCCTTTGTTCCAAGTCTCCCTATTTCTTGTAAAAGGTCTAGAACATACTTCCTCTGAGAAATGAAAATTCCATGCTTTGATCTTGCAACCTCAATGCCCAAGAAATACCTCAGCTCCCCAAGATCCTTAATTTCAAATTCTCTGTGTAGATTCTTCTTCAAACAGTCAATTTCACTCATGTCATTTCATGTAATTACAATATCATCCACATTAACAATCAGAACTAACACCAGGGACCCCCTCCGCTTCACAAACAAAGTATGGTCTGATTGAGTCCGAGTGTAACCAAAAGCAATCAAGGCCTTCCTGAACCTGTCAAACCATGCTCTGGGAGACTGTTTTAAACTATAAAGTGACTTCTTCAATCTGCATACTTTCCCCTTTTCAACATCACTGTAGAAACCAGCAGGAAGATCCATATACACTTCTTGCAAATCCCCATTCAAAAAAGCATTTTTTACATTAAGTTGGAAAATGGGCCAAGAGTATGTAGCAGCAAGAGAGAGAAGGATCCGAACAGAAGTCATCTTTGCAACTGGTGCAAAGGTCTCTAAGTAATCAATGCTATAGGTTTGAGCATACCCTTTTACAACCAGTCTGGCCTTATACCTTTCTATACTTCCATCTGCCTTGTATTTAATTGTATAAACCCATCTGCATCCAAAAACCAACTTGCCCTTTGGTAGATCCACAAAGGTCTCTAAGTAATCAATGCTATAGGTCTGAGCATACCCTTTTACAACCAGTCTGGCCTTATACCTTTCTATACTTCCATTTGCCTTGTATTTAATTGTATAAACCCATCTGCATCCAAAAACCAACTTGCCCTTTGGTAGATCCACAATTTCCCATGTATGATTATTAATTAAGGCTTCCATCTCTTCTTGCATATCTGTCTTCCACTCAGGTTTGGAGAGAGCCTTACTGACACCCTTGGGTATAGACATGGAGTCAAGGGAAGAAAGGAAAGTACGATAAGAAGGAGAAAGTCCACTATAGGATAGGTACTGTGAGATACAATGAGCAATACACTTTCTCTTCCCTTTTTTGAGTGCAATAGGAAGGTCCATGTCATCTGTAATGAGATTAGTAGAATTAATAGGAACTGAAACATTAGAGGGATCAAGAGGAATACCTGAGTCCATGTCAGCCAAATCTGGAGTCTCCAAGGAATCGATAAGAAGTGATGTGGATTCTGCTGCAGTGGAATCAACTTCCCTGTGAAGTTGTAGGTGCTGTTGTGAGTAACACTGAGAAGCAGGACACAAGGGAGGTGGTAAGATAGGTGACAAAGGAGGATCAGACACAGGAGTGGACACAGGTACTGGAACTAGAAGAGGAATGGACTGCTCACTCATTTCCCCAAAACACTCCCCCTGAGAACCCTTCGAGAAAAAGGATGTGGACTCAAAAAAGGTGACATCCATAGTAACATATCGACTCCCAGAGGCTGGGTCATAGCAGCAATACCCTTTCTAATTGTTTGCATACCCAAGAAAAAAACACTTCTTTGCCTTTGGATCGAGTTTCGAGCGGTGAGGACCAAGAACATGTGAAAAGCAAACACAACCAAAAACCTTGAGAGGGATGTGGAATATCTCCCCCTCAAGAAAAAGGAGGCTGAATGGGATGCTGAATCCAAGTACACGAGAGGGCACCCTATTAATCAGGAAAACTGTTGTGAGAACTACATCACCCCAAAACCGAACTGGAATAGTGGATGTGATCATCATGCTTCTTGCAATCTCAACAATGTGTCTGTTCTTCCTCTCTGCAACACCATTCTGCTGTGGATTGTAAGAACAACTGCTCTGATGGATAACTCTATACTCTAACAGATACGAAGCAAGGTTCTTCTCAAAATATTCCTTGGCATTGTCTAACTTGAGCACCTTCACTCGTACCCCAAACTATGTTAGCACCATCTGAATAAACTATCGAACCAAGGATGGTACCCCATCACGGGATCTCATTAAGTAAATCCAAGAATACCAAGAAAAATCATCCACAAATAAAAGAAAATATCAGTAGCCACCCATAGAAGGAACATGGTATGGTCCCCACACATCAGTATGAATAACAACAAAAGCAGATGAACACCTTTTATTAACAGACTCAAATAACTTTGGAAACAAGAAACAAAAAGAAGAAAAGGACAAATTTCCCAAATGATTATGCCAAAGCATAATCTAACTCATAGACTTTGACTCAAAATCCCTACTAACATGATGACTCTGGTGATGAGGAAACGCATTTAGGAGGTCGATTCCATTCACTTCACGACCACTCCCAATCGTCCTCTTTGAAACCAGATCCTGCAAAACACAATGGCCAGGAGAAAAAATCATTGAGCAATTCATGTTCTTAGTCAGACTACTAACAGATAATAAGTAGTACTTAATCTAGGAATATGAAGGACAGAGGGTAGGGAAATGGAATCAGTAATCTTGACAAACCCTTTCCCAGCAATGGGAACATGAGATCCATCGGCTGTGGAAACTGTCTCTGCCAGAACAGAGTTGGTAAGAAGAAAAAATAGTGGAACTATGGGTCATGTGTTCTGAGGCTCCAAAATCTATAATCCAAGGAGGTCCCTCATTACCTGTAGTAGAAACATAGTTTGTAGTGGCATGTGAACTACCTGTATGAGCAAAGGAAGTAGAATGTCCACCACCAGAACCACCTGTACCTAGCTGTCCACCTGTTACCAGATTAGAGCTGATTGTATCTGGCTGATTTAGTAACTACCCATATCTCTCAAGTTTAGCCCTCACTGTAGCAGCTGCAAAAGACTCCAAAGTAGCTGTAGTAGGGGGGCTAGGTAAGTCACCAGTGACTGGCATGTTAGCATTTCCCTTCTTGTTTTTGAGTCTATTCGGCACAAGGTGAGGATGAAGCTTCTAGCAGGCATCTCTCATGTGTTAGGCTTTTTACAGTAGTCACAAATCAGATCCTTCTTATCTTCCTTCTTGGTTTCACTACCACCCCTGTCTCCACTCTGCTTAGGTTTCACAGTACTGACCATGGTTGACTGTTCAAGACCCGAATTCCTCACATTACATTCCTCCTACTCTCTTCCCCTGATACAAAGGCATATGCCTGAGAGAGAGTAACACTATCCCTGGAAAGGATATGTTGCCTTGCAATGTCATACTCGGGATTGATACCAGCAAGAAATTCAAAAACCCTATTTATCAAAAAAAAAATTCAAAAACCCTATTTATCAAAAAAAAAAAATTCAAAAACCCTATTGTTCTCTAAGAGTTTCTGGTAGACAACAACATCCTTAGTGGTTTCCCAAACCACCATCTCTAGATGGTCAATCTCTTGCCATAGTGTTTTAAGGGCTGAAAAATAAACAACAATAGGTTTATCTCCCTGTCTGGTAGAGATAACTTGGTTCCTCGACTGATATGCCCTAGCAACATTTTCATTCCGTGAGTAGGTTTCTGCAACTCCATCCCAAATTTCCTTAGCTGTATTTGCCCAGAAAAATTTTTTACTTATATGGGGCAGCATAGAATTGCACAGCCAAGTCATTACCATATAGTTTTCCTGTACCCACCGAGAACTGTTAGTCTCGGGTTTCACTTCCTCACTGGTGATATACCCCAACTTCCCACGAGCACCAATGGTCATCTTTGTAGATTGCAACCATTCTAAAAAAATTGTACCATCCAACTTAACTGTAGTGATGGTTCCAGCCCTGAAAAGGTCTCCGACACCTCCTCCCATTGGTCCCATTTCACTCCTCGGTTTGTTCTCAACTCCGTGACCCTCAATGATCCCCAAAAAAGAGGTAAAAGATCACTTTACGATGAAAGAATATGAAATAAAACCCTTCAGGCACCATAGACACCCTTCTGGTACCCTAGATGATCCTTCCACAAAAGATTCCTTTTCTGCGGAACGGGAGAAGAGAGAGAAGCAACCGCTCCCTCTAGAGGCCTCCAAAACATATGGGACTTTGAACTGCCCCCTTCAGAAAACTCCAAGGAACCCTAAAAAATTAGGGCGCCACTTCCTAGGTCAAAATTTAAGAGTCCTACAAAAACAAGACTCTCCCCCTTTCTCCAGTTCTTCCTTAATTTGATGGGAAACCCTAGACCAGCTACAGGGCAAAACAGATCCACCAAAAAATTCAAAAGCTGGGCTTACCCGAGGTCTTCGATCAGCCTCTCATATGACCATGCAGTCGGCCGATCTAGGGCTGCATGATAAAGCAGCTCAAGAAACCTTTGGCCTGCTCTGATACCAAGTAGAATTTGCTGCTAATAATTTTAGATGAATTCCTTGTGAAGAAAAGTAGAAGAAGCTGAAAGGTTTTAGTAGTAGAGAAGAAGAAGAGAGAAGAAAAGAGAGTGGGATGTTGCCAGATTTGAATAGATCTGGCTGCCAGCCCCTCTTGATTTATATACTTGAAATAAAAGAATGGAAGATTACATGAATACCCTTAGTAGGGCGGCTACTTTAAGTAGCTGAACAGTCACAACTTAAAATAACATAAACTCATGGGCCTAAGGCCCAATTACTTCCTAACTTAACAACTTAAAAATAAAAATAAAAGACTGGGCCCAATAACTTAAATTCGGCCCAACTCAACAGTGTCTCTAATCCCATATACAAAGTTGTAAAGCTTTTTTAACTCTAATTTCAAATAAAATTCTCCTTTGCTGATCAAAAAAAGATGAATGAAGTGACAGTGGGGGAGAAGGGGCAATTGATGTACTTCAAGATTATATTCTGATAGACAAACCACATGATATAGATGATATTGGGAACCCTTTTCCTGGGTGGAGGAGACTTTGCAAAGAAGGAATTTGCATATCTGGATAGGAATTTATGCATGGAGTTAGGCATTGAGAAAGTGAATGATGAAGATGAGAATGGCATTGTAAAGGAGTAGGGATTTCGGGTTTATTAAGAGGATGAGGGTTTTGATATTCAGAATGGAAGTTTTTTGATGGAAGCTCTTGAAGTAATCTGGGCCCCTCTGAAATTGGAGGTGTAATTAGGTATGGGCATGTTTTGGGACCAATAGGGACTGGATACTCCCCAAATGCAGAAATTACAGAATTGTTGCATGGGATGAGGCTAGAAATGCAGTTAGAACTCAGAAGAGTGGAGGTAGAAGGGGACTCAAAATTGGTAATATCGTGGCTGCAAAGTGGAAATCAAGGAGTGTGGACTCCCGGGCATGCTTTAGTGGACATTGGATGCATTGCTAGGAAACTGGAGGCTATCTTTTCTTGGTTCAGAAGATCTCAAATGGCTTAGCAGATTTATAAGCCAAGGGGTTGCTAGGGATCAATTGTTCTGGGCTGTGATGTAACATATTCATTGGGGCCAGGCTGTTAGTGCCTGGATTGTAGTCATTGCTTTGTTCTAAATAATGAAAATTTTCTGTTATTGATCCCAAAAAAAAATCAGAATGGAAGTTGTGTTGAAATTCAAAATTGGCCCGGTAGGGATGGATCTTGGTCATACAACAGATTGCCTCTTTGTTTCATAAAAATGAGGATAAGGAGTCAAGGGAGAAAGAGAAGGAATCTAATGTTGCTAGACACTTTAAGGGACAGAAGAACCAAAGAATTATCCAAGACTTGAAGATCTTTGCTCGACTAAAGGGGGTCTATTTGTGGTTGGTCCCAATAAGAAGGCTAAGAAGGTTTATAAGTGTTAAAGTGAGCCGAATAGGGGTAGTTTAGTCATCTCATGTTTGTTAAGTACCTTGCTTATGTGGCAGTTTTATTAGAGATACTCTGCCCACACTTAAGTAAGGGCAGTTTAGTCTTTGTAAAGGTTATTAGAACTTAATAAACATTAGGGGGTTGAATGAACAGTGGACGAATCAGTTT